>JBCAUG010711858.1:0-13193 GCA_038406175.1 Haplosyllis leylae
GATTTATGCTTTGTTCTTATTTGTGCGCGCCGCAATTTACGTATCGACCGTGATGGGTAGAAGAAAAATAATCGTAACACAACAAAAATTGAAGGTAAAAAATCATCAATTTTTTTATTTTCATTTCAACAATGAATACATAAAATGGCATAGGTTTCTAGGGAATGAAGCAAATAGTTTACAAAATCGTCACGCTAGCACAAATCTGGTCACCATTTTACGTGATAACCGACATATGCATAAAGCAGCCAAGGGGTTAATGAGTGGCTGTCTTCTTATCTGAATTACAGGAGCATCGGTTGATCAAGTCTTCACGTATTCAGAAGGCCCTGGCGGCCAATAGGGTTTGTCAGTACACCAACGAAAAAGTTTGCTCATTACTCACACAGGTAATACCCCTAATTGTTTTCAAATTTCTTTTTCAAAGAATGGAAGTACGAAGCCCTTTAGTGTTAAGATAGTTTTTTGTTTTGCTCCCATATTGTAACAAGTTATCGCAACAGGTCATTTTAACATTATGTACCGTTTTATATTCGTTATCAGGTTCGCTTACAACTGGTGACGAAGGTGGCGCACCGAAGTTTTACCCGATCTAAGGAAGCACTGGAGGCGGCGCTCCGGCACGTGAACGGTACAGACGGCTTGGACGAGATGGATGGAGACTGGACGCTACTCAACAAAGACTAGAAAGGCCCACAGATCTAGAAGCGGCGTCAATCCATGCCGAATATGAAAATGTATCATGGTACTACTGTAAATGGACAGCACTTGTTAATCCTTTCAAAAAGAAAGCACTTTGTCTCACAAACACAGAAAAACTTTGCTACCGTTGAGAAACTATGCCGTACACATAGTAACACTTGAGCTCGGAGATATTTATTCAGAGAGAATATTTACCCATTGAACACACCAAATACTTTCTTGATGATATTAAGATTTGTGAAGTATTTAAGAAAATTGTATCATTTACACAAATATTGTAATATATTTAAGAGTTTACAATGATACGATGTGTTTCTTATGTTGAAGGGATTTGCGATAATTATTTCAAACTGATAGTCAAAGTATCTGAAGAAGTTCTACAGTGTAGGACAGAAATGATGAGGCGACAAAATGATTTCATGACAAAGTACCACAAACATCTTTACTCATGTAGAATACTATAGCCTATTGGTTTGAGGCAGTTTTGCGCGAATGTTTTTTTGAAACAGAAATTTTTTGAAACAAGTGCCTATCGTCACTCAGATTCTTCTTGTGTTAAGGTTCGTTTACACAAATCGTCAAAGTCAGTTTTTTGTATAGTTTAAAAATGGGTTCAATGCAGTCCTATGGCGCTGTCTACACATAACGTTAAAATGATCAGAGGTGCTGCTCACAAAAATGGTTGACGGTATGTGTAAACGAACCCATAAGACCTGTTCACACCAAGCGACACCATCATGTCAACATTAACATCAATGTAATGTTGACGGGCAGCACCTTTGATCTTTCTGATGGACACTGACGGGCAGAATGGGGTGCATACCCATTTTGCCCATCAACGTAGCATTTGTTACGTTGACGTGGCGGTGACGTTCGGTTTGAACAGGCCTTCAGTCCGTAATCTTTTAATTAAATGTTCCTAAAGAAAAGAAATGACTAGAGAATATAATTGTATTTTATTTAATAAATCTAAAAGGCAAACGGCACGTGAAATATTCACTGGAAAAAATAAAAACCAATTTACTCCTCTAAGTCTTCTCACTTTTAACATGCGCATGGCACACGGTCGGACGTGACGTTTTCCTTCTTGCATACTTTCGCCATTTTTGACCAAAAGAAATCAGTGATTGGTCTGATAATACACCCAAAAATGAAATTTACTGAGCCTGAATATTTTTTATGTGTTTCCATGACAATGGCATGTTGCCATGCCGACAGGTTATGTAATTCTCGGACCGTGGCGCATACGATGTCAACTACTTTCTACAGGTAATCATCAACCTACAAAGAGCTGCAAAACCTTGTATCTAAGCATGCCTACCAACGATTCATTATCTCTTACAGTTTGACCAATTTCCATTCAGGGCAATTGATATTTTTGATTGATTTCAGTAGTTCAAAGAATTAAGAGAGTTTTCAAAATTACCTTGAGAATTTCAAGATTGACCAAGATTCCGAAATTTTATATTCCCAAAATGGAAATTGGAAAACTTAATAATTGCAGAGAAAATTTCAAAAACAAAAAAGGAAGACTGGACGAGATGAAAATTTAAAATTTGCAAAATTTATACAAACTATAAATCTAGGAAAAAAAATAGATACTTAGGGAAATAGTTACAACACCAATGTTTTTATGAATAGGGTCAAATATTAATCTTGTTTATATTAAATATATTGAAATAAAAATCTCTAATATAAGAACAATGGAGGGAAGCACACAATTGATTTGTACATAAAAATAGAAGCATACACTATTTGTTTATAACTTGCACATTTTAGCCTCTCACCACAAAATAGCTGAACAACTCCACATACCACTTACGTATTTAATTCTAAACGTGTTTCATATATTTTGATTGATTATATTTGTAACAGTAATTTAACACTTAACAATTTGAAAATTCACCACACCCAACAAAATTCCATATTCCATGACAAGTAGAGAATCCTTGGCAAAATCATTCTTAGGTAGCTAAGCGGAAATACACCACCAACTTTCAATGACAAAGGTCTTTGGTTCGTGTAATAATGGTGTATTTTTCATTCTGTTCATCAAAAACTTCACCTATCAGCCAGAATCAGAAAATATTTAAACAATTTTGTAACGGAAGAACCATTTCCATTTATGGCACGTAAATGTTAAGTAAGTTTACAGTTTGATTAAATATATTGTAAAGTATTTGGCTGAAAGCACCATTTTTAGAGGCTAGGATTGTTGTCTAAAGTTTTCTCATTAAAAGAATAACAATTGTTTCAAAATTTGCATAGTTGGACAAAAAGCATAACAATCTCGCTTACACACAACTACCAAAAGCTATTTGTTAAACTTCAAAACAGTTCATATCAGTAAATATGCATTGAACAATACCTAAAAGAGGTGGCCCCCTTCAGATACATGCATTAAACAAAATGAAATGTAGTCTAAAAGTAGCCTGAATACAAATATCATTTACTGTTGCAAATATCCAAGTTTAAGGAAAAACAAACGATACTATAGATAATTTTATAATCTCAAAATATGTAATTCCACTAGTAATTTTTGGCAGAAGACTTGAATTGGAGAATCTCTTGAGGAGAAGAGTTTCCTTGAAGCACCAGAGGCTACACGGCTTAGGGTGAATATCATCTGAAACAAAGAGAAAATAGATTAGATCTTGGAAATTCATTCGTTTACAGCAATTGAACATTTTATACATTTTTAAACGTTTTTATCACCTGAACAGTAAACATTACTCATTAGTTGTGTTGTTTTTTTTTTAATTCAGAAAGGACCAAAGGAATATGTGCCGATTAAGACTTTTCATTTGTTACAATTTCGACATTTTATGATGTGATCGTGCAGTGCGAAAATTGTCTGTTTAGTCTCAAACAATTCGAGACTGTGAAATCGGACAAATGAAAGTGTTCTTGTGAATAATTCATTTGCCAAAAGTAAAATTACAGAAGTCTTAATTTCGGCTAACTCATAGTTGTCAGTTCTTTACAGCATGCAGGTGATATAATTTTTTAATGTCTTGTGAGTACTTAGAAATAAGTATTAATATTTTATTTTAATCCGCAGATCACCTTAACTACAAATGTTATTTCTAACAAAATTTAATATATTTTTAAGACAGTGCATGCTAAATACATTTTACTGATCAAATTAAATCTAACATAACATGAGTAATACTGCCTGAGCTTTTAAAATTTATCAAATAAAAGTGCAAGAAAGCGTGAGAGCATTTACAGCTATGTTGTGAGAAGTAATTTTTCATTCGCAGGTGTGTTTGTGTGTGATTTCTACATTCCTGGAAAATAAACATGACACCATTCATTGGTTGTTTCTATAACAACCAATTTCACCATCGCAACCAACCCATGGGAGATGATTGCTTCTAAGTCACTGGCGGATCCAGAATTTCCCTCGGGAGAAAATGCAAAAATTTCCGATGTTGAATGAAATCAAAGAAATTTGGGATGGGGAGAGCATCTTTTCCCCTAAGTCCGCCAATGGCCTCCCAGTGCCAGTCATGTTCTTTTTCCTTGAAGCTGTGCATGCTGGGGATGTAGCTTATACCTTTTACATTTGCCCTAAGCAGCGGCACTTTGAACATTATATTTTCCAGGCAATGAGGTGACTAATATCCCTTTGATCTGCCGCCTTCAATCTCTACTGTTTCTTTCAAGTCGTTTCTATAGAACGTGCAGACCACGATAACCAAGTAAATCTGGCAGAAAATAAAAATATGATGCAAACAGGTCTGTTGAAGCCATGCAGTTTGTAAAATAAAAGACTCCTAATGCATTCAAGAGTCAAGGGAAAAGTAAGATTTCTCTTCGAACCGTTAAAAAAAAACACCTTTTACAGGCAATGGTCATGATAATTTTGATGTTCTTCAAACAAAGAATAGGTGTTTTGAAGAAAAATCATATTTTCAGCCAATATGCACATTGGAAATTAAAAAGTACAATGGAAAGTATCACTTCAATCCTACAAAATGCAAACAGCAAAATTTGCGGAAGAGGGATTCTAGTAATGATAATATGCCAGACGAAATGCTTTCAAATTTATTGCCATATTGACTACAAAATCGAAATCTGTATAGTGATTTCAAAGATCTTAAAAACGTTCAGATAATTTTGAAAAACATCATCTGAGATCGGACACGTATATTTTTCTCAGTTTCAAGGTTCATTAGCCACAAAGCAATTTTATTACTCGACGGCTCAAATTTCAAGATGTCGTGGCATATTTAAAAAGAGTAACAAAAGGAAGAACGTTAGTAAACTGTCCATGTTACCATGGTGACAGATCAGAGAGCTGCAAAAGCTCCCTCTACTGATCTTCTTTCAAATTGTTCCTGTAAAAACTTAGCACCACTAGGAGCACGTACATCTTGATTGAAAAAAAAATTAATATGTTGTGAATTTACCCTACGGGTCTTATTAATTAGCCATTGCAAAAATAGGAAAATGTTTCTTGTCTTGTAATTCAGCTTCTCCTTTTGCTAGCTGCACAAAGCGAATATGCCGCAGCGGTAGTGGAATTCACATGCATTAGCATATAAAATGCACCAAAATAAATCAATGCGTGAATGCACGAGAAGCACTGAAAAATACAGAGCTACTAGTCCATAGTCTCCGCTCAGAAGAGATTGAAAACATGTGGTAAGACAAGACCAAATATTTGTGTAAAGTAAAGTCTTCCAGCTATTATTTTTGACTACATTTCTACTCTTTTCATGCGTTGGAAAATCAACTACAATAACTACTTTGTATTAGAGGATGGTTATTTGGTCTGGTCTTTTTTGGACCTTTTCTTTTTTCAGCCGATTTTGAAAGTACGTGTAATACACAGCAAAACAAAATACAAAAGCAAAAAAAACAAAAATTGCAGAGAAAAGACCTCCGTTACCATGGCAATATTTAGTTACTATGGTAACCTGTCAATCAATCTAGCGTTCATCTGCCTCTTTGAGGTTGTTTTTAAAGAAACTGAACACCACGATAACCAAATAGATCTTAAAATATTCCACAAGAAATTCATGAAAGCACAAAATGCACTAAACAGTTGTTATCACTAGTCCGTTGGTGTTGTTATTCAATCACATGCATCAAGGTTTCCTGAAAAAATGCATCATCTTGCTTGGTTGGTCACACCCATGACAAGATATTAAAAATTCTGTTACTATTGGTAAGAGGCTGCCTAACGCTCGTCCGCTTCTTTGAGGTTGTTCCTGTAGAAGCTGCACACTACGACTACTATGTAAATCTGAAATTCCAACGAAACGTTTAATATTATCAAATGGAATGTTATGAAGTTTTGTAATTTTTGTTCTTCAGTCTATAATTATTTAGCCATTTAAAAAGTTCCAATGTCTTTCCTTTAAGTATGCTGTTTGTGAGAAAAGATCGATTTGTTAACAATTACGTTCCGTTTCAGAATCTAATTCCACCTCCAATTGAGAACTTAGTACTTTGGGCACAAAACAGTTTTACACATTACTCAAATTTCATGTACACTGGAGGTTTTCATTGACGCCTACTTCAAAATTGTTCTCAACATTACCTTTTATTATGAAATGGCCTATTGCGTCATGGTGACCAGAATGGAATCTTTGATCTTGACTTTACACATTCAATTTTCTATCTCATTGTTTACTTCATTGCGTTTTACGGTTTGGTCCGGTTTGGATCGAGAGATCGAAAATGTGTAAGGTGCTGAATGGCTTGGATGGACAATTTTTGGCGCGTTTCTTTTTTTATTTTATTTCAAGCATAAGTTTAACTTTGTCATCATTTTGTAATGAAAAATAATTTTTTGACACAGGGCGGTGGTACTTACATTGAAAATGAACATCAAAATCTGGATGACGAAGGTGAAAGCACGACCGCCGTCGTCGAATACCTTCTCTGGAAAATAAACCGAAGTCAAAATGTACAATTCGTAAAATACAAAAAAATGAGCCTCATTAACTAGAAATGAATGTAAAGTTGACTATCCAATCATCAACAAGGACACTATTCACAATGCTATTTCATTCATAGACACCCCAGCAATGCCTGGAACAACAATGTCCATTCGTCAATTGCGACGCCATGTTTTACGTTAATTTCTAGTTAGGGTAAACCAAAGCTTTTAAAACACGAATAACTAGATAAATAAATAAGTAGTACGACAAATAAGGTTTTCAACATACTGATCTCGGTGCAGGCCGCGATGACACCGAAGGCAGCGAAGACGATCATGATGATTGTGATGATGATCCATGGGATGAGGAATCCGCGACGTTCCTGAAACAAACACGTAACACAACATTTCCAGTCATATTTCGCAAATAAAACAACATTGGCAATGTTGACATACCTGAAATAAAATCTGTAAACTTTCGTTTTCATTTTTTCAGAATAACCAGTTTTAAACCATCTAATTATTAATCAATACGCATCCATATCATTTCTTTCGAGGTAAACAGCTAAGGGGTACAGTGGTACCACAGTTTGCATAGATCTTCGTAAACATGTAAATGTGTTTCAAACAGTTCAATCCCAACCACTAAAATGGTCACTTGTAAAACTTCAAAGTTAAGCTGTAAAACTACAAAGAAAAGGTGTAAAAATTCACAGGTTTCGTGTGGAAATTCACAAGTAAGTGCGAAACTTTTCAATTAAGATGTAAAATATCACAATTAAGTAACACAGCTTCAAAAAGGATTGAATGGGGTTTAATGAATGTAGTTGAAAGGTTTAGATTGAAATGGTCTGTAAATAGCCATCAAAATCTAATCTTGAACCCAGTGTGAAATTACCGTGAATGATTGGTACATTTTGGACAACGACAAGAAGAATTATATCGCATTGTTTGACTCTCAAATTTTGTTGATGGCTGTAATTTAATACACATAGATAAGCAGCTCACAGTGGCAATTTTTAATGGTTGGTTACTTGCGAAAAACACTTGTTGTGATGTTCACCGCCAAAAAAAAAATCACTTGTTGCGGATTGTATACCTTTCTAACTCCAACGATGACGAGAATGGCGGAGATGAACCAGCCGATCAACAGGACGATTCCGAGATAGTACACAATCTTACCCAGTGTGTCGCTACTTTCATCAGGTTTCTCGTCTTTATTACCTAGTCCTGAATGAGGAAATTGTAGTTTATGAGTTCATGAGATTAAATTTAAGAAAAATTTGAGGGCAGAATTGAGAACAATATTGATGAATTTCAATCAGTTTTTTCACGAATACAATGCTAATACCAACCTACACCGCTACAACAATAAGATTCATTTGGAATTCTTTTTGGGACATCAGGTGCTTTCATGAAAGAAAAGTCCCCAAAAATGTGTACATTTGACAGATATACAGGAAATCAGAGGGGAAAATATACCTGAAACACCAGTGTTTACCGTTTCTGCGACATCTCCAAGATTGACGAGCGCGAAGACGGCACCAATAACTTGTATTACCGTCAGCACCTACAAGAAACAAAAGTACAGCAGACACATTATTATTAATGTTAAATGAAAACAAAACAAGAATAATTTTCAGTCAAAGGCGTACCATCCGTGTAACACATAGATCACAAAAATATCTATACAATAGACATAAAATTAATTTCCTTTAATTTGACCTTGACCTTCTGATGACCTTGACCTTATGTATATTTTTAGTGAAATATAAGCATACAGAAGTAAAGTTTTGTTAAAATATATCATATCTTTATTGGACCTTGACCTTGATCCAATGACCTTGATACTCAAACTTGATCTAGATATGGTCGAGATGTGTCTGTACTGAAAATGAACTTCCTATCTCTTGTGTTTGAAAAGTTACAGTCTGAACAGACAGACAGAGACACAGACAAATACACAGACAGACAGACCTGAGTGAAATTATTGCCTATCCGCATACGCGAATGGTAACAAATCACATCAATTGGCACGGTTTTCACGAAATGATGTAATAGACCTATGTTGTTTTGAATAAAATCTGGTATATTTATGGGCAATTTATATCTCATCTATCTCCAAGAAACGAATCAAGGATCAGCCTCTGACTTTCTCTGTCTTCCGTGTGTAACCGAAAAAACTTCTTATATAATTTTTAGTGCACCGCTAACTATAAGGCTTATACATTTATGCGCGTGGACGTAACTCATTTTGGACGTATGGGCCATGAACAAGAATAATGCCAATGTTACATTCTTTTATATGTCGTACACAATTTGATTTGCAATTGCAGTTCTAATCTCTGTATCTTTGATTCGAATACAAACTGTAGAAATATCTCTAAAATGTGTTGTATTGTTTAATTGATGTAATCTAGCCCAAAAAATTGTTAAAATGGGAAACCTGCCAACTAATTCTTTACCTTTGTTTCATTAAATTTATCAAATTTATCAGTCACTTGTTAATTTTCTGGAAACTACTACTTATCTTCTAATGAATTATTTTGTACCAAATAACTCATATATGTCAAGATAAGTTGAAGAAAATACAATTTAAACTGAAGCACAAAAATTCTAGATCTGCCAACTTTGTGTAATTATGAAAAACTAATTTACACCACATAAAATTTAGCAATCTGTTGCTGAATATTTTCAAGGTAAATCAGGTTTATTTTAGAAATTAGTGAAATACTTGTTTAAATCAGAAATATACGACAGAACATTGGGATTGATGTGCATGTCCTCTTTCGTTTTCCAAGATGTTTATTACTGGAAACATTCTTTCAGTTTTTACTAGTTTGACCAAATGTTATGCAGTAAACACTTTGCACAAAAAAATAAAATATTAGTCACGGTAACATCTAATTTTCTGAGAAATTCAGTGGATGATTGATTCGTTGATGCAACGTGATGAGTGAATAATAACCCGCCAAAAGTGAAACGAATTTGGTATTCAAATCACAACTTGTCGTAACTGAAAAAAAAAAGTTGCAAGCTGTCACCTCATTGTTACGTATGTAATCTTCTATCATATCTTTGTAACACTACTTTCCGTTGGACTTTTTCCCTCCAAAAGTGTTGATGTTTGTTCACATTGAGTTGTCCCTTTGGCAAAATGATGGCATTCTCTATTTGCTCTGTGATTCTTACTCACAGTGTACGCATAACATAGTAAAAAGTTGTTTCTATAAGGAGTAAACAGTACCTCAACCTACAATGGGTTCGCCTTTCAAATTCGGTCATGTTGTAACAGTTTAACAGTTGTTTCTTTGCTATTATTTCTTTTTATTTTGCTATTTGGACACGTGAAGATGTGTATCATATTTCTTGGAAATTGGTCAACAAAGTTAAGGGGGAGGAGGGTATCCCAGCCAAGACCGGGGGGTACACCCCCACCCCAGACAGGACAGGGTATACTCCTCCCCCCAGACAGGACAGGGGTACCCGCCTCCTACAGGAGAGCGAATGATGCTACGCCGCAGGCGGTACGCCTCTTGCAGCCACGCAGGGGGACTGTCTTGTTTGAAGCGATATTTTTGACACAACAAAACGAGAGTCTATTATTCAAGGAACTCCAGACGATGTTCTCATTGTTTATTGTATGTAATCTTTTGGCAGTGGCAATGAAAAAAAAATTACCACATGATGAAAAACAACTACCGGTATATTGATCAGACTTTGTGAAAGGAAAGTGAAAGAAAAGTTTATTGCTACGAGCGCATCTGTCTGTTATTAATTTTTCCGACTACATATTTGTTAATGCACCTTGAAAAAGTGTACACAGACACACACCCACTCATCATCCTATGTTTTATTTGAACTGTAACCGTAACTGCGTGGACTGAATAAAAAACCGTAATCATTGGAAATTATTAATTCCTGGGGCGCTTAAAAAGTACATACTTTTTTCATGTAAAACGGCACCCTGACGCTTTCTTGACAATCGTGTTGCAGTATTTTTTTAAGTCCAAAAGGAAAGTTGGAAACGCAGTTCAACCAATAAGCCTTTTCAAATTTTCACCATTCAACCAAATTACAAAATGCGAAATAGGACAAATCACATGAATGCAGAGGAGGAAATCGCCCCATAGATGCAATGTTATTTTTGGAATTTAGATTTGGGTACGTTATTGTTATTGTATGTAATGCCACCTTATGTCATTTCAATGTATTATCATAGTTTTCAAGGAAGACGTGAGGTGCCTCATAGTTTTACCCATTACAAACTTATCACTTGTTTTATTTTTTACACTACACTGCACCTCACACTATGTATAATTTCTGTCAAATGGTGCCATCAGTGAAATTAAAAATGAACTATTCAAATTCTTTTGATTTCCTCAGCTGAACGTAAACAGTTTTCAGTAAAATAGTGTTAAAGACAATGAATTTTTTTGCCAGTTTACATAAAAATTATTTTGACGTTTTAGTATTGTATACATTTGCAAAGACAGGGGGGAAGTATTGAATGACTATATTAATTAATTATATTGCTCCCTATTGACCGAAAGAAAGCTGGTACCACGTCTTTTTTATTCGTTACCTCATTGTTGTGCTAATTCTCTTTCAGTGCATCTTTTTATTATCTCGAGGTAGCTGCAAGCAGATCTATTCACCAGACATGTGTATTAGTATACAATCGGTTTTACTAAGTCCTTGCGCTATTTAAGCAGAAGTAACAATTTGGACATGAATTTCTCTTCGGTAAATGGAAAAACAATTTGGGAAAATAAGTACATTTTGGAATGAATCAATCATATTAAATAAAATATTAGGTTGTGAAAAAGTTTCACCAGGTGGCTCGTTCGCTCCCTTCGCTTCCTGGGGGGGGGGGCGAAGGGGAGTGAAGGGGTGAAGGGGGGTGAAGCATATTGTATACTAGGTTTTAGGGTCCCCACCACCTGTGACAACAAACAGTTCGATTACAACAAATAGTGGTTAGGTGTCCCCACCACCTGCAAATAGAACCGTCATCCCATGTACAGTCACTAAGTGACAAAAGGCCTTCATAAGTCCCCACCACGGACCCAAAATTGCGGGGCAAAAACTGTCAATCAACCACTAAGGTGACTCTAAAGAGCCACCAATGATATTTGTCGATGTGTTTATTTCATTAAAATGCGTAATTACCAGTATCATTTAACAGATCAGAAAAATCGATTAGAATTTTCTTAAACCCTGTCTGAACTAGTGAAAAAGCTCAAGGAAAAGTTAGAAACCTAACTGTATGAAAAAGAATGTCTGTGTCGCCATCTTCAAACCACAAATTACGGTATTGTGTATGAAATGTGCGCATGTCCCATGGACTAGTTTTTTCGTTTTTGCTCATCTTGGTTTCCTCTTCCCAGTATCACTTAGATCTAAAGACATTTGATACATTACACGATAATAAATTTATCTGATGGAACATTCAGTAAAAAAAGTGTATCTAAATAATCAACAACATTACAGAGAAGCACAGGTAACTGATCTTGTTCGAATTCTGATGTTTTACTGTGCGTGGATTGGACAGGGAAGTATACCATTGCACATCCAAGTTGTGATTGGATGGAATAGAAACAGAAATGTAAGACATCACACATCCCAACTGTGAGGGATGGAATAATAACAGTGAAGTAAGACATCACACATCCCACCTGTGAGGGATGAAATAATAACAGGGAAGTAAGACATCACACATCCCACCTGTGAGGGATGAAATAATAACAGGGAAGTAAAAGATCACACATCCCACCTGTGAGGGATGAAATAATAACAGGGAAGTAAAACATCACACATCCCACCTATGAGGGATGAAATAATAACAGGGAAGTAAGACATCACACATCCCACCTGTGGGAGATGTAATAACAACAGGGAATTAAGACACTCGGTATTCACCTGTGAGGGATGAAATAATAACAGGGAAGTAAGACATCACACATCACACCTGTGAGCCAACTTTGTTTGAGCTGTGCCATTTGAGTTTTCGGAATTGAATCGCTGCGATGACGCTTGTGACAAAGCTCTCATTGACCACAATGGAGTTGCTCCAAAATGGGTTACAACCCCATTTTCCAGCGACTCCATTGTGGTCAATGACAGCTGTGTCACAAGCGTCATGGCAGGGTTGATGCTGATTCTTGGTGTAAACGGGCCCTAAATAAGCACATCTCTGGTTCATCCATACCGGAATTAAACATTTGTGATACGCGATACGAAAGACTTCCTTACAGGTCTACTTTTCGTGTTTCTGCCGTCATTAACGTGTGTGTAAATAATTTGAATGATCAACATCACATATGAAATTAAGTGCTGGCATCTGTGGTTTATTTGGAAACCTAAGTTAGAAAAAAAATAAATGTGTGGTTCTGGTTTCTATTGGCAGTAAAATTTAAAATTTTTTTGAGATAGATAGCTGTCAAGTTCCTTTTCGCTCTACAATGTTTCACAGTGTTTTCACAAAAAGTGCTCCAAACTTCCGGCATAGAAAAGAGCGGAAAAGGAAAATTGTTCAAGATGATAGAAATAGTCGCCAAGCAAAATTCTTTCACTTCATAACGGTTTTTATTATGTC
>JBCAUG010711869.1:0-46357 GCA_038406175.1 Haplosyllis leylae
TTTACACACAAACTAGAATGCTACTACAACTTTTAAGTAGGTTACTGCTGTGTAAATACACTGCAGTATTTACACTATCATGTACACACATCTGGTGAAGGGTGGCTCCCTGTGGAGACTAATATATGTGTCTGTGTATACACAGTCACGCGTCTAGTTCAAACATTGGTCAGATTTGAGCTCATCTGAGTGACATCTTCATTTAGCAAACGTCTGGCCCGAAGGATCAACAGTTGTGTTACAGAGGTTACATTGTTCTGTTGTTCATTTTGCAAAAGCATCGGAAATGCGCATGTTGAATGTATCCAAGGATGGACAATCAAATGGCCATTCTAAGAGTTAAGCCACTTCGTTTTTGGATGTTTGAAAAAGTTACGAAACTGTGTTGTAATGAGGAAGACAGAGAGTGTCTAGAAGAAGGATTAGACGGTAAAGCTATAGATAACTGGTAGTGATGGGTATTTATAAATGTTTTATCAGTATTCCACAGGTGCCACACCTATGTGCGTTATGCCAAGTATTACATACACTAGCTTTATCATCATCGCTCAACATATTGAAGTGTACTGAATCGGATTGTCTGCACTGCCTGGTTAGAGGCCGAACTCTGTTTCAGAAATGAACTGTGATTCTTTGGGATCAAATGGAGACAACTTATCAAAACCGGAGTACGCTTGTGGGCTCCGACGTAGGCTATGGTAGAAAACTTCTTTGTTCAAATTGTTGAAAGTGAAATTTTCTGGAGTACAAATGTTTATGATATGTTTACGAGTTTTCTAAATCTGTGTTTCTGACACTGTGATGTTACAGCGTTGGACTTCTGACCTTCAGCTTTTAAAAATTTACCTTCTTGAACGAATGTGAATAAAATTCTAATAAAGTAGGCACTGGTATTTATGTGCCAATAAGTAGGACATGTAAGACAATAAGTTTGGAAATGTAAACAACATGTTTACAGTCTGTCAAAGCTAGTCCAAGTGAGACCTGGCCGTTGAGGGTTGTTCCAAAGTTACGTTGATGGGAATTACACAAGCAGTGAGTGTTTGAGTTATTTTGGAACATTAGGTGAGGACTCTGTTCACTGTAGCCCTAAATTTTCCCCAGTTTTTGAGGAGAAAATGTTTGAGGTCGTCCCAAATTCTTGAAATGTTTTCGTAGTGAGTTCTACGATGTGTATTCGCAGAATCGGTGGTATCAAAGAAACTTACGCTATCAACCTGGAAGTTGCTAATTGGAAATGGCGGCATTATATCACAATTGTTGATGTGAGGGGAGTAACACAATACAGTAAAGACATAGGGAAACGTTTACTGCAGCAGTGGTTTAAGTCATGCTAGATTTACGCGCACGTTTCCAGAATGCCAAGGAAGCTTACTCAACTCAATTGGCTTCCATTACAAAGGTCATTCTTGCCTCTTGGGTTCATCGGTAATGGGTTTCGGTTACAGCAACCGTGATAAGAGCATCCACCTGCATTTTCCTGTAGTTTAGCGCTACAGTGTACAAAACAAAGGACTTCTAAATGTTTAATAGATCCGTGTCTAGACGTGAATATGTCCACTATTGAATCTTCCCAATGCAAATTGGGATGACACTAATAAAACAGCAGTTTCCATGACAACGCAAAGTGCTTCATAATTTCTCCAAAGTGTCAAAGCAATTCCGTTTGACCACATTTCTGCAGTGAGCTGTCCGCATCCGAGGGGAATTACTGCAGAGCTATTCGGGTGAAGAGGATGAGGGGAAAAGCCTAAGACGACCGAAGCCTTCTCATTCGAAAGGCTTAGCAATAATTCAGACCCGTCACTTCTCTGTTAATGGCAATTATTAATTTAATTCATCCAGATATAGTAAAGGGTCTTGTTCATAAAAGATCAAATTTGTCCAGAAAAACCAGTTTGTAAGTTGGACAAATAGACATGTGTCGTATTATCTAAACCCTTATTTGTCACTGGCTGTCAGTGGCCATGCAATACTGCAATCCGGGCCTAAAACCTGTGCATCAGCTATGAAGTCTTTCAGGACAACGGTGAAAACAGTACAAAAATAAATGTGCTCCCTTCACTGACTGGGGAAGATAAATCATTAGGACAACAGTGTTTCACTCTTTATTTTAGTCCAGAAAAGTTACTCTATTTGTCCACAAAGACCTCTGAAATTAAATATTATTGGCTGCCTCCTTCCTATTGTCAGATATCTTTTATTCATAAAATGAAGAATCCGGAAAGACGTTTACAGTTCTATTCACTGAATCTAATTGTTTGTGTAGGTGTAATTACTGTCGTTTGTGTGAATTGAAACGATACCGGCACAGTTGCATTTGAGATACGTCTAGAATTCCAGGTGGACGGAGAATAGACAACCAATTGGGCCAGATGTTACTTGTTAATCTGCTTGAAATAACTCTTGGTAATTTCTTGTTTGGTTCAGAAGAAAATGGAAAACAATGGAATAGCATTGGTAAAAACTAGGAAGAACAATTCTTGATAGATCACAGTTGCTATTGTTCAATTCGGAGTCAGCTTAGCTTTTCTCTTGAAATCACTTAATGACTTTGGCATATTCGACCTTTGTTGATCCGCCTCTAAATTTCCAACGGACTTGAATTTCCTCGGCAACAGGAATGGTGTCACAGCAACTGTATCCAGATGGAATTATTCGTTTCCTAATAATTGTCAACTAGAGAAGCAATTCTTTCTTTTGTAACATGATAGTGACAGAAATGCTTTGGGATCGATTGGTGATATCATTTCAGAAGATATTTGTATCGTTGAATTTTCCTGAACCTGATGTATCTTGCCTTCCCAAGAAAAACCAATAAACACATCTGCATGTTAAGTCCAACCGCATATGTCCAGTCTGATCGAAGAAAACATTTATCAAGTGTTCGGCTCCATTGCTTTCGTAGTGGCCAGTCTTTCCTACTTCCTTGCCGCGAGCCTGGTAGTAGATTGTGTTTGCAGACTGGTTGCAGATTTGGCTGCGTATTTTGGGATGACTGATAGAACATGCAAAACACGGAGGAAAAAAGTTTTATTAAAGCGACTCGCAAAATTCACCAGCCTTCATGGTTGTGTCAACACCACGTAGAGATGGCCATGAAATTTGAATTTGGTGAAATTCGTGGACACGTCTCATTTGCGAATTGAATTTTATGTTTGCACGATTGAAATGCGAGACAAGTGTGTCGAATTCATGCTGCAGCGCACAATGGTAAAATCAACATCTGATGCCTTTCCATTGTGTGCGCGTGAAATGCAGTAAATTCAAGGCAGGATGGTTTTGTTTCAATTATTTAATTTGTCTCTTTGAATGTTTGATGTCATAATATTGCAGACAAACGAATTATAATGACCAATTGCCTAGTCTCGCCGTCTACATCCTTTGCTTTTCAGAGCAGCCATCGTGTTGCTGAAGTGACTGAGTTTCATGTTGAAAGGCTCTTGATATAATAGTCACATGTTGAAAGCAATAATATGGCATTATGTAATATGGTGCATATGACATGTGGAGTGTGGCTGATTAGATCCCACTGCAGGGACCATTCTGACCTTTACCAACAGAGAAACTTATTGAAAACATTACGCAACTCTGTGCCAATGTGACATTGCCCGTTACAGCAATATTGCTGCACTTTGGGAAAGCAACACGATCACAAGTTATCAGATTTATTTTCAATGAATATTAAAATAAAATACTCTTACGGAAGTCATTATTTTGCTGAATAAAACAAATTTGAAAATAATTTTATTGTGCAATGGAGTGACCGATCCAGGATTTTCTAGACGGGGGATCCCTGCATCCAATTTCTTTCATTTTCATGCAGTTTTCAGGAAATATTTGGCAAAATATACATGGGTGAGGGGGAAGCACAAGATATTAAGATGTAGAGTGGTCAATGGGGAGATTGCTCAATTGAACAACTACTGTGGAATATCGTCTGAAACGGTTTTCTTGGTTGATTCTCCACCAGAAATTGTGCTTGGCTGATTTGTGTTCAATTTTGATCCACATCCATGTATATCCCCATTCTCATTACATCGGCGGACCCAAGGAGATGCTAGAAATCTTGAGATAAGTCAGCTCAACCGGTGAGTTCGAGGCAGAAATTTTAAGAACATTGGAAATGGTAATGGTTGCAACAGGAACAAGTGAAACATCGTCAACATGAACATTATGAAATATTCCTTTGTAAATTTGACTTCAGTGGATCAGTTTTCGTGGTGTTCCTTCGGGAATCGAAGTAATCAGTTCCGACTTTTTAAAATTTTAACATGGCCAAGAAAAGCAAGAGGAAAGATAATAATATTCAGTATGAATAACCCTTTGCAGACACCAGTAGACGTTTTCACTTTTCTCCAGTGTGAGTGAATCTTTAAGCACACCAATGGTCCCAGATATCAGAATGACCCGGAAGGCTATGTGGGTCTAGTGTTACAGATTAGGGACGTTAGATTAAGGTCCCCCCCGAATCCTTCTCACAGCCCAAACCCAGGTCTACATAGCATTGATTGAAGGGAATTGCTTTTTTGTCGTTCTCAGAAAGTGCGAAAGAGACTATTATTTACAAATATTGCTTTCTTTGTCACGTTGTTCGAGCAGTGTCAGAATAAGATGAAAATCTTTACAAAGAGGTCCAAAAGTCGTTTACACAATCTTGCATTCCTATTCCAGGCAAGTCTCGACATTTATTTCTTTTGAAAAGTCAATAAAATAGGAAGACCTCTCTAGGAACTGAAATGAGAGATATCACTCTAGAAAGACAAAAGCTTGTATGCTTTCTTTTCTCGTTTTGTCAAGAAACGGGCCGTTCTTTAAATGTTTTTTTCAGCGGGGAAGTAATGGTTATCTGGGAAGGAAATAAGTAATGGATCACTCCAGTTAGCGAGTCAGACAGATTGATCTAAATTACACATTTCTACTTTACCAATTCATGTGGCTTTTGTTCAAAGAACAAAACCTTACTTAGCAGCCATACTTGTTCCATTCAGGAAGTTGAGCAGTGGTGCTTGCTACGTAAAAGTACACGTCGTTTTGAAATCAAATGATCATCAGAACCAACACATGAAAATAAATGTTGATGGAATCCAATTCACACTAATGCTTCTAGTTTGTGTAGTGTTCTGTTGTTACTCAAATGCCATGCAATTGGAATTATTGTGTGAAGTATCAACTTCAATTCTGCGCGTGGATCGTTTAATTTGGTCTGTTTTGTTGCATCCAATTTCTATTAATTCAGTTTCATTGTCAATCAAAGGGACCAGAGCTTAATGATGTGGCCATGGGGGTCCTGTGGATCAGAATTAATCAATATACTAGTACCAGCTGACCCCTTGGTCCGGGACCGATCCTGTACCGTGTAACACTTCATGGAATCAGGTAAGAGTTTATCGTGTGACTTTACACAAGGACATCTTGATATGGTTATGGATTGAGAAACTTTACGGACAAATGTGAAGTTGTTGATAAATTTCGAAAAACTTGTCTTCGGCTCCTCCAGTGTAATGTGATGGTATTTAGAAGCCTAGATGGATTTTCAAGTGTGATAAATTGTTGAGACGTAGCAGCTTTGAAGGTGTGATGCAGCTGGGAACTGAAGAATTGAAGGCAACGTTGGACGAATTCCTCATAAAACATAGTGGAGGTGTATGTACCAGTAGAGGAAATGTGCATTAAAACCCTTTAAGCTGAATTTTCTCTCGCACGTGGAGGTTAAACCGGAAGTACTGAAGGAAGGAGCTGTGTGCGGTGTAATGGCCGACAGTTCCCGTGCCGTCAAGAGCTTTTAACTTTTTGCCGGCAAGTGGAATAATCGGTGCTTACTATACACCCATCTATCATCATAATCACGTGTAAACAATACTCTCAGCTCCTCGCTCGCAGAACCACTATTTTACATAGCGCTTATTGACGTTTCCATACACTTTGCACAATTTTCCACAACTTGATTGTGACTTTTACTTTAGTTGTAAAATGAAATAATTTTCGTTTTTACTTTTAAGCTAACAACGGAACCAAACGGTAGCACAATGGAGGTAAGGTCATACCGACCCAGATCTTCGGTGGATAGTATGTGAGATAATTCTACTGTCTCTCCACAAACCACCTAAGCCATCGGCTGGGTCTTTAATTGAGCGACGCCGTTATTGCTGTGACACCGTCCCACCGACAACAATATTTCCTTGATGAAATCGTCTGTGCCACTTTACATGGACTTTTCTTTAAACAAGCAACCACATCAACAGCTAAGGATTTTATACTGTAGTTTGTCCCAGATGAAGGAGAACTTGGCCTGTGTAGTAGTTTGAATCCCTTCATGGTTGGATTTTTCCTGCAGAAAAACAATGGTTTCTACTTGTACCTGGCACACAAAAAATCCTCAGCACATTTCGTACTTTTTCTTGTATCCTTGAAATGCTATCCACAGAGCCCATCACAGAATATCGACAATAGAGAGCAATACATTGTAATCTAGGGTCGACGGTGATAATAGTTTGATTGTGAGGGGATCACATGCCAGTGTTATCTCACACTGACACGTTCTGTGAGGATCAGTTACATAATAAGCGCCATCACAAAGCGAACGATGAAATGTTGCAAACTTGATGAAATGTTGCACTGGTTGGTCCAGAAAAATAGGTTGATATTGATGTGGAAAGCTTTTCTGAGAAGTCATCAGAGACACGGGAACTTTGTCTTTGGTACAAACCAAAGAAATTGCCGTCCCCTAAGAACGCAAGTCACTGTTAAGGAATAATGTCGATGGCTTGTATGATATTCTGGTCACACATCTGTCATATCATCTATAGAAACGATAACAAAGAGATTTGACAATATATTCTACACGAACAAAAGATCAATTCCTGACGCTAACAAGACGATTGTTAACGGTGACGAAGGAACTAGATTCGGGCGGAAATTATTTTTTCTGCCTTTTCCATCTCTTCCTATTATTGCAGGCTGATTGTGTCCAAAAATAAACAGTAAGGGATATGAAGGATGCAACAGGAAAAAGAAGAAGAAAAAAAAGCCTGATGGAAAGAAAACTCGTTACAAAGTAAACGGTACATAGTGGGATGGCTGTTGCATCAATAGAGAATGATGAAGCGGCTGAGGGTTAGTGATGTGAGATATTTGGGTGGAGATTGAGATACGCAGTCTGACTCACTATTCACTTACTCCACTCCAGGACCAAGGAAACATCCGAAAGTGGGGAAAAAAAAAAAGAAACTGGATCTAATATGCCGCACTTGGTTCGATTAATGGTCTCTATCGCTTCTTGGTCAAGTACGTCTAGCCGAGGCATTTCAACCATTCGTGCGACTCCGAATAACAATCACTTACACAACAGTCAAAAGCAGCGAATAGTTCAGATCAATATTTTTCCGTTAAAGTATTGAAGTGCAATTGTTTGCCTTCCAAGAAATTCCGACAGTAGTATAAATTTATTGAATAGAACCTTCCCTCTACGCGAGCTTCTTTACATTCCCATAACGTTCTTTGTAGTCACACCCTTTTGGGCCTTTACATACTTTTTACGGGCAAAAATAGGTGACTTTACAATGTAGGTTTAATTGTAAAGCTCCAGCTTCTGGTGGGAAATTTTCACAATTTTAATAAGACATATTGCATTGAGGTGATGAAAAACGTCTTAGTTAGTGCCATAATGTTATTCCCTCTCTCCACATGCATGAGTGCTCAGTTGTTCTAAACAGATGCTGCTGCTGCTAATACGGTAGTGGAAGAGTAAGACTAAGGTCCTGTAATTGAGAAATAAAACAAATGGTCCCTCGGAGACATTCAGTTGAATTACTGTAATTACGTCTTCGGTGTCCGTAGAATGGAATTACGCACTAAAGTGTACTCGTTGCTAACGTAGATGTCCTCATCTGTAACCAACAGACTGCCAAAACAAATTACAGTGGGATAAAAACGAGAGCGACAAGAATATTGGTTATAATACCCGGAATGCATATCGTAACGAATCATTTGGACATAAATAACGTTATCTTCAATGGGTGCCGATCTGACATGGGGTGTTAACAGTCGGATATTGCGATTTACTCGGTATCGTGTTGCGACCTCTAATTACTCGTTCCACCGTGCTGTGATGCTATTCAGATAAGACGTCTACGCTTCTAATGCCAAAAGTCGAAGAAGCAATGTGACGTAACTGCGGCACCATTCCGTCCATCTCAGCGGTTTTCCAGTCAAGATTACCTACCTGCACATTGAGAATGTACTACCCGACGGAAGAACCTGTTTTTGTAGGGTTATTCATGAGTTTGTACCCGAAGTGATGATTATTTCTTACTTTTAGTTACAGCTACCTATATATTGCAGGAAAAAGATTTCTAACATACATGTATTTTGTTAAGATATTTTCATGGCAGGAAAAGGTTTACTCTTTTTTGAGTACAATTAACTTTACACAGAATATGTCTTTCTATTTGAACCATTGCCTAAATTTGATGATGCAAAAACATTTCCAAAAAACGACGTGTGTTTTAATGAAGATGAAAAATGATGGGTTACAAAATCTTTGTTGTTTAATTCAGTCGTTCAAACGATTTTGTTCCATCTGGGAGTTTGACGGAGGAACAAAGGAATCTCGCCCTGATTGATGACAACATTAGCATTGCTTTCCTGCTCATTCACGACTTCCTCCTGATTTCCCAATAGTGGTTTTACATCCAGAATTGTAATTAAATACTTTTTTTGTTTTTATTTCTCTTTGCAGACATATCAAAGAACCGTTTCAGTGAAATTCCGCCTGACGTTTGTCAGTATCCGTCAACAGAGAAGTTAATATGTCACCACAACGTTATCAAGAACATCCCGCAAGCTTTAGTACAGCTTCAGTCTCTAGTCAAACTCAACCTCAGGTAAGTACATGCACACGTACTCAGGACACAAAAACTTTTTACAGCTGCGGTCTCCGGTTAAAACTAACGTCATTTGAGTCCACGCGTACATTGTATGGAACACACACGCTCATTCACAAGTTGTAGCACAGCTACAGTCGTCATTTAAAACTAACTTCATTAGTACACGCATGCATTCACTGAAGGCGCAGGCTCATCCTACGCGATGAGACTTTATCCTCCCCACCCACAGACTTTCAAGACTACCTCCCATTAATACCAACCACGGCCCCGGTCGCTATTTCACGGGGGGAGAGGGGGGGGGGGGGCTCCTTCCTGACTGGTCATTTCTCTGATCCTTCCTGTGAACAGAATCACATACACAAGTGAAAACATAACTTTCTCTCGTAATTTGTACGCAGTAGGTAAAAACGAGGGAGTACACCTGTTAGTCAGCTTGAAAGACGACGAAATTGTCTTGCGCTCAATATTATTAGAGAAAATTGATGTACTTCTGGTTTGTACCAAGTATTGGAAGCGACATATTTGTCATTTTATTTGCAATCAGTGCTGCCAGAATGTGGCCGCATCATCCTCGAGGGGCATCGATTTCCTTTACTAACATTGTTACTGCGATGTAAAATATAAATGTGCCGAACCGTAGTTACCTTGAAACCGATTTGGTGCATTGCAATGCAAACGAGAAATCAAAGCAGTTGCAGGGGTTAAATCGGTAATCGAAGAATTGTCATTATCAGAATAATAAGGCGCAACATGTCGTAACGCGTAAAATAAAGAGAGGAATTGATTTGCACGTGAAAAGTGTCAGTTTGTTGTGTTTCGATTTTAATGGGTAATTATGGAAATTTACGTCTGAATAATTAATAGTAATGAAATGAAACATGCTAAAAGGAAATAAGTGAAAAACCATTATTACCTCCACTGTGCAGCCACAACTGCAGCTATTAATACTGCGTTGCTCTTGGTGACTTTCTGCAGTATGAATTAATTGAGGAAAAAGTCATGGCATAAAGGTGCATTGCTACCTGGCCTGTACTTTGTCGGTTTCTGCGACAAAACAGTTAAGATAAACGTCAATATACCACGGTTCGAGATAGGTTCTCATTTTACCTTGCATCCATGTTTTGGGGCTTGTGGAGTTTCCAACGCCAGAGAATTCCCCCTTAGTTCTTTTTGTGGCCTATTGGAGTTAGTGTTTTATTGATGACGCGATACATGACGTAGGCGACTCCGTCGTTAGGAGGGTTTACTCACACTGAACGAAAGTGCGCGAAATGTCATTGTCACATTTACTTTTGTTCGTTGTGAATGTCCCACTGAGGTTTTCATTTATACTAAACAACCCGAACACCATATGTTTCACATCGTAACCAAACATCTAAGAGCTCACCATTGAAATTGCTAAAAAAAAAACCTTGTGATATCCATTCGGTGTTCTTTTTCGTTTTCGCTCTGTGAACGGATGAATGTTAAGTGACTGTGGCAGGTAAAACGAGACTAATGTCATCAATCAGAAATGGACACCATTAAGCCGTGGATTTGCTGCCTAGTGTTACGTAATCAAGAGGTTTTACTGCTGCATATAGAAAGCAACGTCAGTTCAGTGCAAACAAACGGCAGCATATTGCGTAAAAATGTAAAGGTAAACGCACCTTTGAGTGTCCAAATGAGTGCATGATGTAGTCTTTCCAACATAATCAGGCAAAAAAAGTAAAACCTAAATTAGTTAAAATTAGGCCATTGTTACTCAGTACTTGGAAAAGGCTGAACATAGTGCAGGATAATTTGTGTGAAGTTGGCCAAAATCCCAACATTGAACTTGTCGAGGTGAGGGATCCAATTAAGAAAAACACGGGTGGTTAGTTCCTGCCGAAAGCTACAAAACCATATTACTTGCGTTCATTACACATCAGTAGTGGACATTTCCTGCTTAGCAGACCTAAAGACGTTCACTTCAGGATTTCCAAATAAAAGTCTTGAGGCTTTGGATTATTTTCGCTAACGTGGCAATATTATGCCTAGTGGGGGTTATCCCAGGTGTCAATTTGCTGAAATAACGTTTTCAGGCACCCATGCTGAAAAGAAACCGAACTGTAGAAAATCAGGAGAATAATGCATCAAATGTCAGACTTTTTGAGGAGTCTTATCCACCTGGAGTTATGTATGTTGGGATATACACCTGTACTTCTCACTGTTTGTGTCAATAATAAAGATTTTGTTGTTTTATTTTTGCAGTCGGAACCAGTTGTCCACTATCCCACCGTTTATCTGTCAACTGCAGTCACTTGAAGTCCTGCTCGCCTCCAACAACAAGCTAGTCTCCCTCCCCGAGGAAATAGGCCACCTCGAGAAACTGATGGAACTTGTAAGTATTCTTCACAAACGAAGCAACTTTTCATTCACAACTATTAATTTCTTCAACCAGTCCTTTCATGTTACTTTACTGTTTGGATTCTCTCGAAGACATCATTGTTGCTGATATTTTCCAAAGTGGGATGTCGGTGACTTTATTGCCATAACATGGTCTTCCACTCTTGATCTGGAAGTCTTAAATATCAAGGAGTGAATGAGTTTAATTTGATCCGGAGTTTTTGTGTGTTCGGGGGGGGGGGGGCACGAAGGAATTTGTTCAACAATTAAAGGACCCATTATCGTGATATTACAAATCTGGTTAAATTGTGAGAAACAAGTTAGCGACAAATGTATCAGGAAATCTTTCAGACTGTTCATATATGTATTGACTTGTGAACGGAAAGACACCCACAAGTAATTGGATTTTTCCAAGTGTTCTTTTTGTTCATATTTATTCTTAACTCTTGAGCACTATTTTGGGAAGAAAAACACTTTTTCTTTTCCCGATTTGATATGAAATGTGAAGAACTCAAGGTAAAAAAAGTTGCAAATATTTTCTGCAGTCAGGGAGAAACATCATTAGACGAGTGTTTTGCTTCAATTTGACAAACCTCTCTTCATGTCTTGACAGAGAGAAATGTTAGCAAAATAGCAACCACTTCATTGTAAGAGTTGTGTGTTAAATTAGCCCAAAAATTGCTACTGTAGAGATCGATCATTTGAAAGTAACAGAAAACAGTTTGGGGTAATATTGTCATTGCAGTTTTTGAAGATTGGACAATGTGTGTGGTATTGTTATGTTGCACCTTATTCTTTCAGTGATGATTATCTTTTTTACGGTAATTTTCCTTTTCTTGTCATTTCTGATTGAAACTTAAAATTTATGTGCAGAGAATACGACCAAAAAATTCAATTGAACATACGATTGTCTGCTCATTTTTCAACAGTAGAAGGAACAAGAAAGTCCTCCTGCGTGAATGCAAGAGGCATACCGCCTGTCGCATAGCCGACCTATCCCGGGGGGGCGGGGGGGTACCCCAGTCCTGGCCAAGGGGGTACCCAGGGTACCCCCCAGCTGGATCTGGCTTGGGTACCCCCCTCCTCACCTGGGCCTGGCTTGGGTACCCCCCCCCCAGCTGGACCTGGCTTGGGTACCCCGCCCCCCTGTGAACTGACAAACACGACTAAAACTATTACCTTCCCACATCCTTCGGATGCGGGCGGTAAATATGATAAATTGGAAAGGGGAGACCTCATGATCCTCAAATTGAGTAATGAAGCGGTTTCCTTTAAAAAAAACAGAAGAGCGATTCTTATTAAAGTGAACAATTACAAAGGCTGATTTTGGACGCTTCACTCTTTCGAAGGGTCACCTTCATTTTACGGTTTTTACATTTGCTGATATTTCCCATTGATGCTTGTTATATTTACCACTATTTTTGACGACGACTTCCCTTTTGAGGTTAAAAAAAACCACGGTTTACATTGATTGAGAGATTCTACTGAAGTTTGCAACATTCCAGATTTGAGACTCCTATGTTCGACGCCAAATTAGATAAAAAGGCTGTATAGCTCAAGACAAATTTTCTCATTTTTCTTCGATTCTCCAGCGATATTATTTCTCAGCCGAGCGGATTCACATGTTGAACAGCTTACAGATAATAGGTCAATAATAACAACCCAGGGATGTTTTCACTCGCAATACTCGACTGTTTTGCAGACGAAAGCGGTTAAGGGTTTTCAGAGGCTTTTTACAGAAGGTGGCGCGAGTTTGTGTTGAATTCATCCTGTTTGTTTTACAAAGTGAAAGGGAAGAGCAAAACCACATTTTGCACTGGTTGTAAATTTTAAGCCACGGTATTTTCTGAGCCAGGATGAAGCTAGTGAATGTGACGAAAATCGATAGTTGTGCCGTGATATGTGGATATTCACTGGGTACCTTTGGTGGTGCGAGCACCAAACGATCGCTTAATTTCGATGTTCAATATTTTATGTCTAATTTGCTCCTAAATCATCTTTAAAGCGTAATTAGATGAAGAATTTATTGTTCGCACACAAATATGTGTAGCACCAATGTAGAATACAATGGAACCTTCCAATGTAGAGCCATCTATTGTTTCAAATGGACAAAAAAGAAAAATGTCACCAAATTTGGAGGTCTTTACTTCAAACTGTGGTCAGAAAGAAAGAATATGTTCTGTCCTACCTATGTGCACCGTACGTGAAACGTTACAAGTTGCTGACTTACAATGAAAAACACTGAAAAAGTAGGGATCATTGGTTTCGTGTGTCAGTCCAAATAAGCAAAGTACTGTGGTCGCCCTTTACGCCAGCGGACTTGATGCAGGGACTAAGAGTTGAACAGGAACGGCATAAACGTTCATGAGAACTAAGAGAAAGTGAAAACTAACTGGCCGACCAGTTTTTCTGCAGTCGAAGCAGATTTCTCGTTTCTATTCAAAGTTTGACGTCACGTATCATACATGAATGATGGTGGATTTAAAACCTCTTAAATTCTAGGAATATCTAGGGACAAAAACATTCGAACAAATTACCTCTTCGAATAACATAAATTGAAATTCATCGAAATCCACAAGCGGTACATCCAAGAGGCTGAAAATGATAAATAAACCCAATGTACTGGTTTCCTTTTCAGCACAGGATATTATCTACATACGTCATTGTTTTTTTGCCCACCAATTGTCTTAATATAATATTTCTGTTAAGTGTTTCATCAGTAACAAGATTAACGATCCTGTCTGCTGAACGTTCTTCATATTGATGTAATTGTTTTATCGTGCCCACTGTTCCGCCAACAAAATTGGATCTTTCGTTACAGCACGTCATGTACTCTTTCCCAAATTAATATTGCCGTTTTCTTGTATTTGATAGGATGTAAGCTGCAATGAGATAACTCATCTACCATCACAGATCGGAGACCTAGACTTGTTACGAGATCTTGATGTGCGACGTAATCTCCTGGTCGAGCTCCCGCCCGGTATAACTTCCTCTAATACATCTATATCTATAATTTTGAGATGATTTGAGGGGAAAAAAAGATTTCAACACCACTTAAATTTAGTGATATTTATTGGCCAAATTCATAATACAGTAAAAGTTTCATACGCAGAAAACTTAATTTGATTCCACATTTGCGTGATTGCAGAAATCAGCAGATTACGGTTGCATCGTTTGGACATCTCTGGTAACCGGATATCCGGTGTACCATGTGACATCCGGCGGATGGACACACTACAAGAGATTGTGATGGACAACAACCCTCTCGTCTTTCCTCCTGCTAGTGTAAGTTAAAATAACATGGCTTTTGATTAGGATGTCCCCGTCGATTGGATGCCACACAGTAACCTACAGTGTTTCTAATATTCCAAAGAAATCCTAAAACTACTGTTTAAAGTTTCATGCTGGTCCCAGACAAGAGATTGCGACGATTGTTATCCAAATTTGTGAAAGTAGAGAATGCAATTTTGAATTCTTGAACCCGAAATGGTGTGTATTTATGTACACTAAGCCTAGTCCTTTACCTTTTGCAGATTTGCACGCGCGGTAGAATTCACGTGATGAAGTATCTGTACACGGAAGCGATGAAAGAAGACCGGAAGCGCGGCATCATGAACGATGGTGATCACCGGAGAAACTTCACCAAACCTCTGCACTCGTCGTACGTTACGTTTACTCGAGGCTCTTTCATACAGCGAGAAAATAAACGAATTCGAAAACGGAAACAACCTTGAATGTTTCTTTCACGTTTTACCGTTGTTCACTGCAAAATAAAAACCTAATCGTTGAAACCGTTAAAAGCCCATTTTGAAGAACGTGACCAAAACTATCGTCTTTCCAGTGTAGTCCTTAATTTACTCTATACAGCTCATTGATTGGGAGATTAATTTCTTCAGATAAGTAGGGTACTTTGAATGTAGCTTTGACAGTCGCGGTGGTGTTCTTCAGAACGAAACGTAATTGATTAAATGACCTTGGTTTCCCAGTTTAGTATTATAAATAGTTAATGGCGCAAATGTGAAAGTATACAGCAGTCTCGAGTAAAAGGCAAATTGTGCGACCGATTGCCAAGTCAAAGAGACAATAAGGGTCTTCAGTCACTGTCGGATGGGCTAATTTAATTTCTGGCCGTAGTTTATTGATAGGTTGTCGCGAACAGCACCTGTCTGTGGCATAATTTATTCAGTACAATATACCAGGAGTCCTTGTCAAAAGCCATTTGTCCCCGGAATATAATGGCGTAATGGCTTTTTACTCCCAAACTTGTTACTCAATGATTTAGCATACCATTGTACGTTAAGTTGCGCATGGAGAAATACGTGGACGTGCTTTTTAAGTTAAATTTTGATAAGAAGCAAGGACTTCAAGGAACACGCAATTTCATAATTTCGCTTGTACCTAAGCCCACTGTTACATGGAAGTTTGCGTCAACAACACTTGATTGCACCACTAAATTGTATGATGGTTATATTTTGCAGTGGTTCAGACGAGTTCCGTCACTACCTGGACTCGCCGGGTGAGAGACGGAAGCGACACACGGTGGACTCCGGGTACAGCACGACGGACAGTACGACCGACGTGCGGCTGCGCTGGTCCCCGTCCGAGGTAAGTCCACTCAACGACGCGACGTTACGTACAGCATGGTAGTGTAGTAAAGTATCACACATAAATTGTCACCTGGCTTGGTGTGTACGTAAAGCTACACATGGGAGAAGCAATTTGGTCGGAACTACTCCCGGTACACAGCCCCGTGAAACAAAAACTTTGCAAAAACTTTCTGCAGGTAAAGTCTCCCATGGGTGGCACATTGAAATCTAGAAGGTGACAAATTTATGACATTGGATACAGTTAATTTGCTAAACATGAAATACTAGATCATGTTACCTTTCGATTTGGCAAATTAAAAAATAACAAAAAAAAACGTCGCGTTGGAAATATGACGTCAGAGAATTGTAAATAAGATAGGTTCTTACGTAAATGTAGTCACCCTGCAAAAAAAAAAAAACACTCCCCTGATTTAGACTGCATGATTGCAAAATTACGCTCCTGTGGTGATTTAGTGAAAGTAATTATGAGAAAATTAGTTGCTTGCCATGTGTATTTTTGCTGCTTGTTGCTGTCGTCTGCTACATTTGGATGCTTCGGTGTAGAATGGCACAGATAACGCTGTTGTAACGACAAGTGCCATAGCAACCGAAGCCACTGATGAAAATGGTAACCCGGACGACGACGTTGGTAGTCAAGACAGCACGTTAGATAGCGTGACGTCAGAAGGGACTGTGTTGGAACGTCAAGACGTAACTGTTAGTGATAACGCGTTTGTTATTGATCCTCATAAAACTCTTAGTGTAAGTGGTGTTGATAAGTGTTCATCACGTTACTATGGCTACCTTACTTTGTGGTATCACCATGGCAACTGACTTGTAACACCTGGTAGAGGAGAGGTTTTATTTTAGTGCTTTCATGCGGCGATGCTTTTGTAAGGCTACTATATTTTATGTTGTTTCACTGGGTCTCACGTTTGATTTGGTTTGAGGAACTAGAATTTAACCTAATAAGAATGATATCTTTTGTAGAATATTATGTGAAGTATTTTGTTATGTTTTTGTAACACTGAATGAAAACACGAGTTATTTTCTTCTAAACTTCAAGCAGCATCACAAACTCATTAAACACCTAAACTTCACCTGAATTCTGTTCTACGTACTCAGTTTTCGTCACATAATAGTTTGCAATTACGCCTTCGCAAAAATCTGATTTTTCTAATCGCGTATAAAAGAAAAAAAGATAAGCCAAATGAGATGTAAACGAATAGAAGTTTCATTATTTACTTCATTGATTGTGCATCTGTTTACAGGTGAACAGTAACGATCTTGAGGAGGCCAACACACTTGCATTGAAAGCTGCTGAATCTGTTAAAGAACAACGCCACAGTCGTGACCTTGAACTGCAACGGCGTCTGAACGCCAGGAACGCCAGTGATACAATCAGTATAACAAGTAGTCAATCGTTGCCAGTGACAACTCAAAACGGTTACATTGCAAACAATCACGGGAGCAACAGTAGTAACACTAGTCCTTACGGAAGCCATGGTCACCATCCACACTTTGGTAACCATATACAGACCTCGTCGCCATTGGCAACAACAGCAGGTGCATCACCTTTGATGCACCAGTCACCGTCAACACCACAGATGCAACAGTCGATGTCGTCATCATCGTTACAGTCGTCATCGCAACCACACACTCCTAGTCCGATGTCTACTGGATCGTCGTCGGGGCCGGCGTGTTCGTCGTCCACCTCGGGGTCCGCGACCACCACGCCGTCACCCCGGGTCGGGAGCAGCGCCATCGACCCCTTCAAGCAGGTTGATGCCTCCTCCTCACAATCCTCGTCGGTTGATGAGTTCACGCGGGTCAGTCCCTGACTGGTTTAGGCATGCTTTTGCAATTAACTTCCATCCACACTGATTTGTACACATAGCCACTTTTGCCCACCCCACCCTTCCTGTCCTACGTACCTTGTACAGTGTAATGTATGGTAGAATCCGTAGACGTTTTGTCACTGAACTCCACAAAAAGTGTAGTCCTTTACTGAATCAAGTAAAAATATTAGACAAGTTAAAACTTTTTCTACTGAATTTTAGTACCAGAGAGGAACTTTGGAATGTGTTGAGTTCTGGTGGCCTGCTTCTTGTATGTAATTGTTTTGTTACATTTAAACTAGTGGAAAAATACTGTTTGTACCAAGTTGCATCACGCATTCACAGATCACAGTCACCTGCTAAAGTGAAATCCAGTGTGTGAAATGTGTGGGCAATAGAGCCCTTTCTCTCCGTCGGTGTTTGAGGCTGGTGCACACACATTGGTGTCCACTTCGTGTAGTGACTGATTCTATCGACGTGTCCTATCGATAGTGTACATTTAGGCTTTGTTTTAACGCAAAGCTTGGCAACATCACATAACACACTAACGACCGGGGGGGGGGGGGGGTCCTCTGCTCACAAATTACTGTTGTTTTACTAAACTTGTTGAGTACTAATTTAAAATTTAAAAATCCTCTTAAGTTATGTATGTCATCAACATTCAAACAAAGTGTAGTTATTAGTGTACCCAATGCTTTGCTCCTTCCTCTGAACTGGAATTCCTGTTGAAGCAAACTTTGTGAGAAGCTGAAAAAGTTTAAAAAAACCAACATGATTTGGACTAATACTAACTAGATTCCCAAAACGGTAATTTCTGTAACACAAGCTTCCAGATGTATTGAAGGATTTGGACCACTGTTTGTAAGCCAAAGATTCTGTTTCTGTGCTTTGGACATTTTACCTCCATTGCACAGAACACAGTTCAAATTCTAACTTGACATTTCGCATAAATCTTTGTTTTGAGTAAGGTAAACATTACAATGTGTGTTGGCCTGTGATTCATAAACGTAAGAGATGCTAACAGTATTTAAGAATAGTTGACAACGGTGCAGTATTGTGAGTTATGTTGTACTTGCCATTTGGTGTGAATCCCATTTGATGAGTGGTGGAACTATGAGATCAAAAGCTTGCTTCCCTCAGGACTGGCTGGTTGTACGAGGTGACCAAAACATAACACATCACGTTGCCGTGGTTTCACACGTAAGAAGCTGTTGGCTTCTACAGTAATCTTAAATTTTGGTGACATATCACGGTGTGGGAAAAGGGAAGGCAAAAATGACAACCCCGTTGTTGATTTGGCCTGGTGATTGTGGTTTGGACTCCTCGACTATAGCAATCAAGTTACTCAACCAATTCCTGGAGAATTATACTTTATAGATCAGAAAGCGTACAAGTAAAGAATTGAGATTTAGTAGAAACCGGAATGAGCATGACAGAGACTTAACCTGATTGCTGTAGAATTCATCATCATTTGCATTTGTTTAATTTTGAAACTGTAGAAATCTTGTGACACTGCTACGCAGCCAGAATAAGAAGACAAACATTGGAAAATACATCAATATGAAACAAAATATGTTATGCGCCATCCGCAAGAATTCTTGTTCCGGCTACGTAATGTGCATCATGCTGTCAATTTCTACGTGTATCTTTATTAATGGAACCGTATTTCCCCAATTTAATGTGCATGGAAATGGAAAGCAATTGTTTCGTCTTGGAAAAAAAATCATATTTTTCGGTTAAAATCCTTCGCGAATACTCAGACTCGAGACGTCAGTGAGGTTTGGATTTACGTTACACGTAACGGTTATTTAGCACGTCTTCGTGAAAAAGTTCCATTGTTTCCGATTGGTTTTCACGTCACGTAACGTATCTAAACCTCACTATTGTAACACCGAAATGCATGCTATCTGGAAGAATACGGTTGAAAAGCACTAAAGCTTATGATGGTGTATTATACAATTGACTGATAACTTGTTGATCGACACTACAGGAATTACAGCGACAAAAAGCGGAGTATGAAGCGAAGAAGAAGATGGCGGTTCGGCTGAGGAGAGAGGTGGAGGAAGGAGAACGACAGAAAGTAGTGACGCCAGAAGTGGTGGAGGAGGAGAGAGAGAGGGACGAGAGGAGGAGGTATGTCGTGCATTGTGTTTTATAGAAATCAAGTACTGGAAACCCTAAACTTAACGTATTTGTTTAGTTTATCGAAAAGTGGCCGTAGAGAAGGTGACTTGAGAAAAAGGGACTAAACACTAATAACACAGTTGAGATTAAACTCAATAAGAGTTTTTCATAATGAAGTTATACCCTCTCGATCTTTTATAAGGAATTAGGAAATCAAAAAGGCCTAACAACCTGTATCATTAAGTGTAGTCTGTAACAAAATCAATGCCTCAACCGCATCCCTGTCTACTAAGTATAAAATGAAATATTACGTGAGTTTTGTTGTTGGTGTCGTAGAGCGGCTGTTCGGTTGCAAGAGGAGCAGACAGCAATACTGGAGCAGCAGAAGGAAGAAGCCCGGCGGAAGTCGGAACAAAACAGGTCAGTAGAGGGCAGCACCCTTTCCGCTTCAGGTTATTCAACTGATATATTATATGTATCAACTAAGTTTTTCAATGCTCAAAATTTCCCACGATATCCAGCGCTGTATATGTAAAAGTAAAGCCTAATATAGCTTATTTTGAGCACTGACAACTGCATTTGACAACAAAAGCTACAAAAAAGCGTTGTGTATGTTCATTTACAAGTACGTGTATGTGAATAATGACATGCTTCTTAAAAAACTAGACTTAACTTTTTGCTCGTAAAACCTTTTTTTTTTCATTCAATAAATAAAATAAATGTGACATTTTTGTAGAAGAAAGAAAAAATTGAGTATAGAACAAAAAGAAGCGCAGGCTCGAAGAAAAGCCATGCGAGCTTACGATATCATTGGGTTGGTAGTACATAGCATTAAAAGGGTGGAAAAGATAGAACTAAGCCAATTCAAATTTCAGGAAATTAAATTATTTTGATTGATTGAAATGTGGAAGCTAGAAATTTCACTTAAATTTATTATTGTAATTTTAAGCGCTCTTATATGTATCGGCACATTTATTATGCGCTGAGATTAAACATTTATGCTTACCAGGCCCATTTAAATACATCTATATTTTGCTAGATGAATATTATGCAGATGTAAATTTGGTAATTTTTAATCAATTTTAAGATAAATTATTCTCATCCATGTCCATAACAATTGCTCAAATTATAATATCAGAAATGCACATATTTGGGCCCTTGCAGAAAGCGCGGGTTGCTTTATGATTCTGTAGGAAGTGATTGTCCGTGTGTCTGTCTGTAACCCCTGTGGAAAGTCGCAGGCACACACCTCTTGTACGACATAAGCACACTAATGCTGCATGGTTATTTGCTATTTTATGCTACTCTTCCCGCTATGCTAAAGGACCAATAGGAGCCGGTGTTACATTCCCTATCAGCAGCGGCCACGCCCTTTCTTCCTGACCGTCAATAACTGTTACAACAGGTACCCAATCACAACAGGTCTTTAAACTGCTTGTTGCTCTTGGTTACAGCATCCTTATGATGAGTACCTCACAGATTTTGTTTATCAAAATAATTTTACCTAATTTTTGTGGTGATCAGTATTCACACATTTATTTAAATTCCTGTTTTTAAGTTTTGTCCGTAAGTCACATGACTTAGTCTGATTTTGTATCCCCATCACTGTTGGCAGCCTTACTCCCAGCGAGCATGCTTATTTAGGTGTCCTTTTCTGTTTGAAAAAAAGGAACAATTAGTTCACATATAATTGTTTTGTACATTACGAAGCAGTTCTATCCCTATCCTATGATAAATCAGTTTTAATGTTTTAACAGTTTGTAAACCTCATTTGAAAAGTATCATAATCAAAGGAAATGTTCCAGATTAATACATTTACATTTGTCAAAGGCTGCGTGTGTCTCTTCTGCTCTTTGGTTTCACCTTGAGTGTGACTCTGTGTGTGGCAGCTTTCTGTAAATAAACACTTAGGAAATAAGGAACATTAACTATGATAGACGTGAAGTCCAAGTGGACAGTTGAATCCTGGGTGAAAAAAAAGTATGAAAATGCGAATCCATGACAAATAAATTTCAGTTTCAATCTTGAAACGTGAAGTCTGGAGTTGAAACCTTGGTGTATTTTACATTGCAGTGAAATAGCTATTTCCCAATGTGCCCGATCACCGCTAAAAAAGCAGTGGTGAGGTAAATAAGTGAAGTATTACTCAGCACCGTATTTGACAGAAACTCACCAGTTACTATTGTGGAAGTTAAAAATTGTTATTGTTTTACAAATATTTAAATCATGAAAGAACCTCGCGCAAGCTTTCTGCTGTGAATGTCATGATTTAAATATAAATTCATGACCCACAAATTAGAGGATGAAATTGATGATGGAATCAATTGAAAGAATCTTTTAAATCCAACTATTCAGTGATTCACCCATCTATTTAAGAACCACTTGCAACAAAACTATCAGACTCAGTTTGCCGTTAGATTGCCATGCTGGAATTTTGGGACAAAATTCACGCTTCATACTAAAAATTTATAATTAAAAAACATCAGCTGAACTGAGGCTTCCGAGTTGTAAAAACTAAGATTTCTGTAAAGTTAAATGCATTTTAATGTTACAAACTCGCATTTTTTTGGAGGAGGTTGATGTCAATAATGAAACAGCCGACAGAAAGCATGGCCTAATGCGCGTGTTTACGGCGGCTTTAAGCATGTTTATAATTTGCCCTTTGTTTTTTGACTGTTTCAGCATGAATTCGAGTATGTCTAGTTCAGGGTCACCGCAGTATAATAGCTACCATGACAACGTGCAAACTAATAGGTATTACTCGATCAATTTGCTAATAAACACAAGCATGCTGTGAAACCTGTTTTCAGTGCACCTTTTTGAGTCATCTGAAATTTCCAGCCACAACCTGCGCAGTCATGTCTCACACAACAGAATCACGTTACCGAGTAACAATACGTTTACCTTCCATGAGCGGTTACATCAACGTAACATAGTACATGTTTGCAGGTCGCCGAAAACAGGTTTTATCGCCTTGCAAAACAGATGAATGTGGGGCTGTGGGAGAAAATAAGTCTTTGTAATTTTGATGAAATCCAACAAAAGATATATGTACAGAATATGAGAATGTCTGAAAGTAAATTGGTATTTTTCCTCTTGCCTGGAAGATGTACTGTTATTGAAACACCCCGATGTATTATTATCAGCACAATGTTTTTTTACACCAGATCAACAAAAAAGGCCTGGAGATCCATTCTAGTGATGATGTGTTGTTCTGTCTGTTGCAGAACATGTAATGATAGAATCTTATTGTGTTGTTAACCTTTTGATATTACCATGAAAATAACACATTCAGTGCGAGTATCTGTCGAAACAAATGATTTTTGCTGTCGGAAAATATTCAGGCACAACGGAGAGATTCTAGAGAGGGTGTTTTCAATCCCTCCGCTACCTTCCAACTGCCAAATTTCAACTTGGATATACAAATTAAAGTTTTACTTGAAATGCATTAGTATGTATTTATTTTTGGGAATATCGTTGTTGGGAGGGGGCAGCATTGGCTGGGGATATGGAATTCTCTTCACCTTAAGATGGTAAAACAAACAAGCAAAACTGAATAAAAAGTTAAACAATAATGATAAGCAAATCCGAGTACACGTGCACGCAACATTAGTTAGGATTGCGTGAAAGTTGCACATCATGTCTCGTCTACCAGCACAGTGACATTATTTGTACAGCAGTATCCAGTAAGAGTAAGGTTATGCTCGATGTACAGAGCTGGTTTTGGCAGGCAATTATGAGTAAAACGAAGGGGAATTGGTACATGAACCTGATTAATTTGAATCCATTCGGGACCTGTTACAGGAGAGTCGGACAGTCGCACAGTTTCAAGGAGGACAAGCGGACATACGGACCTGCCTCCTCTGGACATTTTCGTCGGACAGTGTCCGAAACACAATATGCACAGTCAGCACGCGAGGGCAGCACTGGACAGCACCCTGCAGGCAGGGCGGCGGCCGACACCAGAAGTGCTTCTCCTAACTGGGCCAGGAATAAGTACGTTAACCGTACCGGTGGAACAGCCCTTTTGCGGCCACTGTTATGAACGGCATCAGCGAAATAATTAGTATGTAATAGAATGAGCATAAAAAAACAGTGCTGTTTGGTTTATGCTTGTTTATTTCGGTACGTCGTGGCCTACTACTTGCTCAAACACACCGCGAATTTGTTTTAAGATCATTACTCATAACTAAACTACATGTCGCATGAAAGAGCAAATATTTCTATTTCAGTGGTATTGATGAAAATTCGTTACATCGCAACGGGTCAGAACCAAATCACAATCTTCCTCCAGTAAGTAGCGGCATGTTTTTCAGAGATTATTATAATTTGTACCACAGCTTACCACAGAGTAAAGAGAACCCAGTTCTTGGAGATCGTTCACATTCAGCGGAACCATGTCAGTCGCACTTGATGATTTAAAGCTACGTGTAAAGATAAACACGGGCTAGCTACTTTGAACTTATTTTTAAATGTTAAGAAAAAATGTTTACACACGCTAAGGCTTAAATGTTCGATCAGTTGTTGATAAATCTCGTAGGATGAGGAATTTCGACTTCGGCACGAAGCGATGATAGATCACCAGCGACGTGAGGCACAGCGGATCCGGAAATGCATTGAGGAGGAGAAGATGCGCTTGAAACAAATACATAACGACAGTAACCAAGACGATAAGGGGCGCATGCGTCAGATTCAGAAAGATGCTGTTTACTCTTACTACTCCAAGGTAATTATTTGTGTTAGTAGTAAAATATAATTTATTTAGAATACCCTGTTTTAATACTGAAGAAAGAACCAAGTAAAACTGGATAAGTAATGTTTCAGTCATGAGGAAGTTGGTCAGTCGTTATAATGTGTAGAGTATGAAACGCCAAAGATAACACCTATTCATTTCTGGAAAGAAAGATACATTGTAGAAGGCTAAACGTTTCTCTTGGACAAAGAAACTTAAGGTACTTGTTCACAATTACTATATGAAAAAGGTTTGTTTTTGCAGAGGACAGTGTACAGCGGCGGGAAAGCCATGGAGGATGAGGAAGCCGGATTTTCGTTCAGTCGCGACTCGACTCCAAACACATCATTCAGTTCATCAACAATGCCAAACACGAAAAATAGAACGAGTATGTTTGCTTTCAATCCATCAAAAATTATTAATATGACGTTAAATGAAAATAAATCTTGAACATAGTATTAGTTTCTTGTCGTTAAGATGTATGAGACTTGGACGTAGTTCACTTATTCAACATTTTACGAGATTTTTGCCACAACTTCCAAAAGTAAATATATCTGCTTCTCAAGTAAACCTTTTGAGTGCTATGACTAACTTGCCGGTGCTACAGAATCAGCACTTGGTATTTCACATGTAATATTTTGTAGCTCTGCCGGCAGCGGTACAGAGAGGGCTGGAGGAGATGAAGGACGATCTGGACAACATGAATCCGGCTTTCACCATCCGGAGGCAGTTTCAACACGCACAGGAAGAGATGGAGATGATGAATGAATTGCGCAGAGTAAAGCTCTATAGTCTATTCACATCTGATGCAAACACATCGAAGGCGATTCAGTGTTGCTTAAGTTTAGGAATCGCTATCCATTTTAGGGATGGATTTTGGGGAAAAGCATTCCAAATAAATGCGCTATTTATTGTTCTCATTAAAAATTACGGATATAAAAAGATCCCTTATGAATTCACGTGAACAGAGTAAAGAGAACATGAAGTACTGTTTTATATTATTGTAAAGACCTGTGACTATATGATCCTAAGCAATTAAGGGTTCATTCACTCTGATTGACAGTGACACCAACACCGACTGCCATTGTTGTCAGTTGTACTATGCTGCAATGTTCACAAAATCTAAATGGGGAAAGCGGCGTTAAGAGTGTAATATTACTTATTCGTAATATATTATGTATGAAAGGAACGCCGTGAAATTAGGCTGCTTTATGCCTAAATAAAGTTTAGCATTGTGCCAATGGATCAGACCGAAAATCGGGCTGAATGGGTCCGTCAACCATTGGCACTATGCTAAACTTTATCGGTCCGAATATCGGTGTCTGTGTCGGTACGTGTGAATGAGGCATTAAAATTAGAATGTATTTCTTTTTTTGCAGAATATCGAGACGCGACTGAAGGTGAAGTTACCGGACGATTTGCCCAACGCTCTGAAGGACGGAGTGGTTCTATGCCACCTCGCCAACCACATCCGACCCAGATCGGTCTCCAGTATTCACGTTCCTTCTCCTGCAGTGGTAAGACAGAAACAACGGCTTTAACGGATAGAAATAATATATTTGTGAATGTATGCAGATCATAATAAAACTAAAGTAACTACTGGTTGAAGCAATTTGAACTGGTGTTGAATGAAGAGTAAACTGCAGGATAGTATGACAATTCTCTTACTTACTATGGCTGGTTAATGGGCACGTCAATGCAAATTATTGACCCCTCTGAACATTGTATCAGTGCATCCATTTGGCAAAGCTAAGTTAAGAACATATTGAAATGAGCTGAATTCTGAAAAACCAAGAGTGTTTAATCTCTTCAAGACTTGCAACGTTAATTTTATCTCGTTGACAGCCCAAACTTTCGATGGCCAAGTGCAGAAGGAACGTGGAGAACTTCCTGGAGGCGTGTCGAAGAATGGGGGTTGAACAGGTTAGTCATGTGTGCTTAGAATCCCCTATGCTAAACATAAAGAAGTGACCGTTCCCCCGTGTACAGTTTCTGTACATAGAAAATCTTAAGTACTTGTTTTATGTGGCTTAACTAACTTTCTGAGATGTTAGCTCTTCTGGTATGAAAGACGTATGTCTAGAATTGAAGCTTCTTGCCTTGAGCTGAAAGACGTATGTCCAGAATTGAAACGTCTGTTTTTTGTGCGAAACTGAAATAGCAGGACAGACACTTGAAATAGCTGATGGCCTGAGCTTACAAAATGTTTGTTGGGTTTAACTGGCAATGTCTAATCCTGTGAACTTGAAGAAAAAAAGAACTATTTAGAAATTCTACTTGGACCAGCATATCCCTACTTGCGCCTGAAATTAGCGTAGTTAACTATTCAAATTGTGATTGATCAGTGTCCTCTTGAAGGGTACTTCCGGTGAGCGTCATTTCCGGTTGTGTTCTATTTCCGGTTCCGGTGTACACAATCCTTGCTTCCTTATGTCACTGTTCTGCACACTTTCCTTCATCTTTTAATATATAAAGGACTTCTAGAATAGAATTAATTTATTTCAGTGCCGCTTTTGTAGGAATTAATTTTCATATACTCTACCGTTAGAAAGAGATTTTTTATGCCCGGTCTATCACACAGTTGTGCAGGCATACTGTATTAATTAACTATTATGTCATTGTATTAAGTTCCGTACTTGTTACCCATTATATGTGACGTCTTTTGGCCGTAGAATTTTCTTGATATTAAATAAAGTTAAACGTAAGAAAAAGTGACAGGGTATTCAATTCTACAAAATATTTTTTATTTAAAAAGGGACTCTTTAACAGAAAAAAATATTACAAATGTGAAAATGAAATGTTTGCTTGAATATTCTTGTGCTGGAAGTGGTGTGAAGTTACTGCAGTTGATTATGTTCCTCAAGTCCCAAAATGTCATCACTGTGGAGAGTACAGCTATGTGTCAGTGGTTGTGCTGTATTCGGACATGTTGTCTGGGATGTTGTAACCAGTTATACCCAATCACCATGTACATACATGTCGTATCACAACACTCGTTCAAGTAACTGTCAAGAAAAAGAATGTCATAATTTGACACTTAATAAATACTTATACTAATCAAAAGAAGATCCAAGATGCCAAGGCATGACATCATAATTTGTAGTGATTACCCTGAGTAAACCAGTCATGTGACATAAAGAACTTTTCAAACAAACTTTAGACTGTTGCACAATTTTAGCTCCTGATTTGAACCCCTTTTTTGGAAGTGCAAATAATTTACAAGGATACTCTCTCTTTTTGCATTTTTTATTGATACTATTTTGCTTATCCTTTCAACGTTTGAAGAACGTGCATTTTTTGTGATTGGAATATTGCTTACATAAGCCATAACTTTTTGGTGCTTACAATTAACAATTCAGCACATTTTAAGTTGCTATCCCCTTTTTAATGCACACCAAATTAAATAACAGCCAAAGGACTGGTTTCTTTGTGGGGTTTTTAAAAAGACTTTTATTGTAACCATAGCAACTAACTGGACCAATCTGACACCTGTCTTTGTCTGCCATCTTCATTGTAGGACGCGTTGTGTACAGCGGATGATATTTTGGACGAAATACGGCCTGTTCACGTCGCTAAAACTGTGCAACAGATTGTATCCCTCCGCCCCATAACCACCAGGGACTATGTTGTCTCTTGGTTCTGTCTGTTTTTCTTCTGTCTCTCACTCTTCCTTCTGTTACTCTTCCCTCTACCTGAGTAGTTCGTCTTTACCTTATGTTCCTTTTTCATTTAATTTTTGTTAAAATTAATTTAATTTCATTAACAACAGTGCATGAATACTACCCTCTCTCTTCTGAGAGGCTTATACATGTGATATATTGTGTGTGTATATATTGTAAGAAATGTGCGAGTGTGTGGATTTTCTTTTTTATATTTGAAAACATTTCATAAGGAAAATATTTTCTAGATGTTCATTCCACAGAAGAATGAAATGTGATCCCGGTTCTTTCTAAACGCCAAAAAGGATCCTCCTGAGATATGTCAAATCAAAACTGTAAAGACAGCTTTAGTCTGTGATTAATGTCCATCGTGAATATTTTGTAACGTTAAGTTAAAAGCTCTGTTAAAACACGGTGATTCCCAGATTTAACCGGAAGTGTTCGACGGAGAACAGGAAGTGTTCACCAGAGAACCGGATGTGAACACTGTGTATTGAGAAGTGAAGCTTCTAGAGAAGCCTTAACTATGCAAAGCTTTTTGTTCGTTTTTACAAGGGGCCTTCATTCGGAAACAGTGTCTTAACTATTTTATTTAACTTCAATGAACATATCGAATAGAAATGCCCCCGTCTTGCCAAATCGCGGCACAAAAACTGGTCAGTTTTGGAGTCCGTTTATTTTTGTTTCAACTTCCATGCAGTATAGCTGCCAAATTTACACCTGCAACTTTGTGATAGAACATTCCAAATTGGATAAAAATCAATCTTTCATTTGTAAATAATATGTAATTTTATGTACATAGTAATAGTATTTAGTGTTTTAATGAAATTGCGCATAATATGCTGACGGGGCCAGAGTTTGGGGATTGTATCATCACAGCATTCATCACCCTCCTGTGCATGCAGCATTGTTTTTTAAAGACCTATTCACGTCAAACGAAAACGAATGGAAAAGCGATGTTAACAACTGACTCGTTCTTGTGATCTCTCGAACTATGTTGGGGACTCTTGGTGAAAGAGTGACCGCTTCTGTACGCAAAACTGTGTTAAAAGCAACGTCGTAATGTTATGTAATATGTATGAGGCCATTTGATTCGAGAGATTTGGTTCCAATAGCTAACATCAAATATTAATAAAGCCATGATATCGCTTCCACATTCGCATTTGGTGTGAATGGGCCTTAAAGCTAACAGTTAATCTAGTCATTAAGCTGCCTACTGAATCCCTAATGTGCCTCGTTTTATCATGCATGTCTTGAATATGAACCAGTTTATTACATTTTCCCTCAATAGCTACTGAGCAATAATTTCTTCCCACATCACAGACGAGTCGTTCGTTTTAAAAAGAATGCTGTTGAAATACAAGTAACAAAAAGCAGCGTTACCATTGGTAAATTCACATTAATCGTTCACAACACATGCATTTGAAGACTTAGTCACATTGGGTAGACGTTCTTCTCTTTCACTTTGCATTATTATCAGTTTGTTTTACAATCCATTTTATTGAGTTTACTCCCAGTAGTATATTCTATCTCGATCTTCGGACACTTAGTGGCACTCTAGATTTGTAAGTCTTCACTGATAGCTGCGGAAGCACCAGATTTGTAGTACACTATAAGCAGCAGCATGGCACAGGCACCCTCTTCTATAGCAGATAGTGCTTGGTTGGTCTTGTAAAATTAAATGATCATAAATACAAACATAAGGCAAATGACGGTGAATAAAAAGGCCCAGAACATCACAGTGAATTTTTCGAACTATTCCTTACTGGCACAATCTATACAGTAAGCCAAGAGGTAAGGGGTTTTATTCAGAGTTCATAGTATTAAAGCTTGTGTCTATGTATTCTACCACTCAGTGAAGCCGACGTGTTCCTAGTAAGAGAAAGGCATGCTTTGTTGAATTAAGGAAATTTTCACTGTTTGCCACGTCTGTGAATTATGAAGAAATAGTATTGAATAATTGCACATCTAAAGATCGGTTCAAGATATAATGCAGTTTTGTTTTGCGATTGCGAGTGCTAAAAAAAAACGCTTTACATCAAAAGCACAGAAATCAGTGATGGTAAAAAATACGTACTGAACCCTGTTTTTGCAATTCCAATTAATTGAGCAACATTTGTGACTCACAAGCGAAATGTGTGAATAAATCATAAGAAAACACCCAAAATTAGGCCGCAAAGATTGCTAATTAGTAAAACAGCATTGCCTTTTTCTTACCAGCTGTACAGCTTGGCTTGTCTTTGTGATTGGCCCACCTTGTCGCATGCAGTGCATTGCCAGGCGTGCCAGGTGCATGTTACAATGACAGCTCGTTCACACTGAACGAAAACGCAAAAACGATATCGCCGATAGACGATTATTATTATTCCTACACAATCTTTTTACGTTGAGCGACGACCAGCATAAGTTTTTGTACATTGTCGCTTTTTCGTTTTTTCGGTGTGAACAAACCCCAAGGGAAGTTTTCTCGAGAGTTTATTGCTAGTAACCGGAACACTTATATTTTCATTACACAAGCCTCAAGCCTCGTGCGCACTACTGTCATGTTGTCATGTGGAACGAAACATGGATAGCGCAAAATTGATGAATGTAGATTTACTTTCTGTAAAATCTTTATTTTTTCCAAAAGAATGTGGCATTTTCTGTATTTTCGCCTCATTACATATGAAATGCCAAACGGCATAGGAAAACAGCCGTGTGTTGTACGCCTGATCTCTACCAGTTAAAATTACCGTCTATGTTTGATTTTGTTAATTTCAGGAGCATATCTGTCCCGTAATGTGTGTCCTGGAGGAGAAAGGAACAGCGCAGCTTGCCATTACTGTAGATGCGCTGTTGAACAGGGCAGGTGCACCTAAGGTGGCCATGGTCTGACTTGAATGAGGCTCGTGAGGAAGTCAGTGCCATAGAGGGACCATGATCGGTGGCTGCAACGGGCGTTACCCCTGGAGATCTGCTCCCTAGCAACAATCCTGTTGTTCGTTCCGTCACCATACACTTCTACGTCAGAGGAGGACAGATGAGGCAACAGGGTGTGCCATCAGACAGACGAAACTACGTCGTTACCATGATGATTTCCATGACATTATGGACTTTCCCAATTATGGGTAAAGAAAACTCCAGATGAACTGGCTATACTGTATTTCATTCCTTTCACCCAGTAAGGAGTAAAATCATTTCTGTGACATTGAAGCGTGCTACGTTACTTGAAGCAAATACTGAACTGTTGAACAATTGAGTTGCCAATGCACTGGGATATTCCAGGAAATAGCATGAAGTCATATTTCACCGCACAATCAACTGTAGCAATGGTCAAATTTGGACTTGTGTTGTGTAAAATATGCACTACTTGTACATGACGGGAAGATGTTAAATATTTTCACTTGTTAGCTCATCTCACATGGTTTCTTGATATTCGCTGGAGTAGCCTACTTGAAGACATATAACATACATGCTGACACGTTTTCAACCCAAGTGCAAGTTAATTATTGTTACGGTAATAATTGCACATTTCTCCTTAGATCTCATGTATGCCACAATGTATTGTACGGATGATTTTTCCTCACGTGCAAACTGAAAGTTTTCGGTGATTAGCTTATAAATTGTGAAACATACCGTGAATGGCAGAGACTAAAGGCCTATTTACACGTTGCGACCCCGTCACCATCAAGTTTTACAATTGTGCCAATGGTGACGGGCAGAATGGGTCTTGAACCCATTTTGCCTGTCAAACGGTCCGTCACCATTGGCACAATTTTGTGATAAACTTTAACGGTGACGGGGTCGGAATGTGTAAACAGGCCTTAGCGGCCTTTCTTTACCAAGTAGACTCGACTAATACGGTAGAAAAATAAAGGGCTGAAAATAGCAGTACATTGTGATTACCATTTATAATTTACTTGTGTACGTACTTAGTACAGTACTAGAAAAAATAATGAAAAATTCTGCCAGTGTATTAAGCCAGAATGGATCTCAGAATTGTTACACAGTACTTAAATAAAGTACCATGCCGTCACAAGCTGATCTAATCTGATATGGGTAACTTGCCAGGATCTAAATTGAGAAATCTTAAACGAAAGTACAGTTCATGCCACTACTGAAAGATACAGTAGAAGCTTTCTTTTACGATAAACTAATGTGCGAGAATTGTTTAACCCAAAAGAAAATTGTACAAAGGAGATGACCGCCAATAGATTGACCAAAAAGCAGAGTGTCCACTTTGTTGGTATTTGGTGTTAATAATAGCGCGATAATATAGCACAATCTATATTATTCCAATCATGAGTAATCGTTTACGTGTGTATAGATCCATTTCGAAAACAAAGCACGCCTACAAAGCGGTAAACAGTGTTAGGGTTCGTTCTATGTTAGCGATAGCGAAAGCAATGGCGATATCGCAAACTGACGTTCTTTGAATGTTTAACCTAAGTGACGTCGTTAACAATGTCCGGTTTACGACGTCGCAATTTCTTAATAGAAGTGAACTCTCAGGGCTCATTCACATAGGACGAATATCATATGTGACAAACAGTTGGTTTCTCTCGTAGTTGACTGTTACCGCTTACATTGAGTTGGCGATAAACATAGGAAGAACACTTTGCTTTTTGTGAGTGAGCCTAATAATTTTATCAACTATAAAGTAGAAGGCCAATAGCTAAGTACATCTGTGGTAGTGTTGTGTATTTAGAAGGAAACGATTGCGACGACAGCGCATGACACTTTTGAGAGCATAGACTACAGGAAGTGTTAGCCCATATTTTGCTCAATGAAGAGGATACTTAAAAAGAATTTAAAGAACAGATCATAAGTTTCATGGAGGTTCAACATTTGAGCATATCTATCTCATTTTCGATTGTCTTGGTGGAGTTAGGCACTATGTGCGAATATAATTTGACTGATGTTTTACGACAGTCGTAGAAAGGTTAGAAGTGCCAGACGCTGTCAGTCTCCTTCCTTCCGCTGAGCTTTATTACCTTGAAATCAGCCACGTGAATGTTGAAGCCAAGTACTGAACCATTTGTACATCTCAACGGAAAGCTTGAACTTTTGATAAGTTTTCTCTTTTTTCCGAAGTGTAAATCTGTAAATAAAAATATATCTTTCGTCAATTTCAACCCTGACACCATGTGATAAAAAACAACATTTTGTTTACGTAAATTTAGATCATCACTGTGTATATACACCGAGGGTGGAAGAATATTGTAAACAGTAATGGAAACCGTTAGCAACGTACAGTTGAAAAGTTCGTGAAATCAATCTGAGTATGGACGCATGGATAGATAAAGTAACCGTTGGTGGCAGGTGACTGTCCAAACAGGTGTTGTAAGTTATTCGGATAGGAATTATGTGTGATGTCATTAAAGTCATGCCGCAAAATGAAGGTGTTCGAAAAAGGGAGTGACCACATAATGCAGGTTTTTGTAATCCATGTGTATCGTACTCGTGTTGACAGAGACGGATGTGCCAAATACATTTTGAGTGGCATATTTTGTATTGGGCGATTTTGTGATGAGGGTCTTCAAATTATGGAGAGTACCCTGGGGTTGTTTTTTAGATGCAAAAGCAGAGGATAGTTGAGTAGAAATCTGAAACGGTTGCAAGATTTACCTTTTTATACTTTCATGTTGAATTCTTCACAGCACAGCACATAAATGAAGATAGCTAAAAATGGACTGCCCGCAAATAATAGGTTTAACCATGCAAGTACTTGTTCATAGTTTGGTGCTCAAAAGAGGAATAGAAAAACAGTATTACTAATTATTGTCATGTTTGTGCAAAGTTAAAATAGCTTAATAATCAAAAACAAAAGGCAGAAATTACTTTTTCGTGAACCTTGTCCCTCCTGCTTCTATTGCATTTCTTTTGCACTGGGATCGTGGTTTTCGCCATGTGACCTAAAAGTTTGATCACATGTTTAAAGACCCAGGATTGCTTTTTTTTTAGTGCGTGCATCATGAAATGGTATTGTGCAGTCCAGTAACGGAGAAAAAATTGTGACACGCTTTTCCATCAAAATATAAGTATGTTGGCTATTGCAGCAACACAGCGATTCTTTGCGCTTTATTGCTTTTAATACATTGGAGTCGTAAAGACTAAATTAATTTCTGATTGGCTGGAAGTTTTCTTGCAGACTCAGAGATAAATAATTCCCCACGTTTTAATTTCTTTAAATTTTTTTTTTGTCACGATTTGTGCAATTTATTATTTTAATTGAAAAATATAATCATTGAAAGGTTCCAATTTGAACGATAAATAATTACACCTAAACTACCTGAAATACATGTACAAAGTAGATTTTAACATAATGTTGTACATAATGTTAGGTATTTAATACAATCGCATGTACATATGTAGAAAGAATAACATGACCAAGGCTACAATGGTTTTTGTACGTTTGGGCGTCACTGGAATGGTAATTTTTCAGTGGCGTTCGCGGCTGTATGGTGTTTACGGCAAGTGGCCTTTAGTAGGATACGTGCAGTCCGAATGGGATGAATTTACTTTTTTGGGTTTAAAATAAAAAAATTGTTTCCGTGATGGTCTGGAAAAGGGACAAGCATGGCGTAAATTTTCCATAAATCCAAAAATTCTAAAATAAGTTTTCAAGTTTGATTAATTATTGTAAGTAATATATAGTGAAGTGTGATATTATGGCATTAATATTGTTTTGTTGAATACGTACGTTAAACAGTGAATTTATTCTGTGCTATTTGACCCTCAGTCCTCAGAAAAATGTTCGGAAAAATGTAACAATTACTTTGTGTTGCCCTTATCGGTTAATATTCAATTGAACTGACTACTGTTACTGGAGTAAAGACAAGTTATTTATTTGAAATTGATGAGTAATCATGGTGGAGTTTTTCCATGTGATAGATGAGGTTTATTATCAGTTTTAACATTTCGTACTTAGTTACCAGTAAGGCGAATCACATTTAATAGTTGGATTACATTGCCACTCTATCAGTATTCTTACATAAGAATTCGATACTTTCTTTAAAATTTTTGTGCACGTTTTTAACGGTTAGTTTTATCAAAGGACATTTACTAAGAATTTTTTTTAGAATCGGACGTGCAATGTAATACAATTAATAAAGGTAAAACTATTATTGGCCTGAGAGCAGTTGCTTTGGTGCATTGTACAAAAGGGCACTTGGCCTGAATTCTTGTGATAACAATGCTTCTATTGTTATTTGATATATCAGCTATTATTATTACATGCTTTATTTAATCTGATGTATCCCATTTATAACACAAAATAAAATTGCATACATCAACCGTAAGAATTGATCTAATGTTTGCATTTACGGAAGAAGCATACTTTCAATTAATTTAGCATTCTGCCATAAAAGCTGGCTTACAAAAGCTAGAGCAAGCTTGTTGCTGTGGTAATGTTCAAGGGTTTCACCATAATGGAATAATTTGATCAAATTGGAAGTATTTAGAAAACCAGATTCATGGAAAACTCAATTGTGTTTTGTCCGGTTCAAGTGGACTGTGATTTAAACCTAACCGGTGTAACGTGCTGGAACAGCCCCCCCTTATATCCTGACACCGGTCATTTTTAACGTTACAAACCTACCCCACTCTCAAGCCTTAAGGGGTGAGTATCTTATCAGTTTCCCACTCTCCTTAACACTTGAGCCCTCAACCTCTGACCACCATCTCCCCTTCTATCTTTTCCCCTTAAATCCCCTTAAAGTCAAAAGGAAACATAAATTTTAAATTAATTTACAGTTTCAAATATTATAAAACTAAAAAAATTTAAATATAAATATTAATGTTTATTTGTTTGAATTTTAAGTTTAGAAAGTATTTGAGATTACATTTTGTTTTGAAAGATAATTAAAATTAAAGGATTGATTATTTTTAATTTTTCAAAAACAAAAATAATCAGACTTTTTAATATCATATAATGTATCAAATATTTTGTCTCATTTTAGTTTTCAATAGTTTTGTAACATTTCAACTTTCAATTTATTAAAATTTTATGTTTCTTTTCTATTTAAGGGGATTTAAGGGGAAAAGGTAGAAGGGGAGATGGTGGTCAGATGTTGAGGGCTCAAGTGTTAAGGAGAGTGGGGGAACTGATAAGGACCTCTGCCCCTAATGTTTAAGGGGTGGAGATAGTGCTGTAACACCCCCCTCCCTTTTTGGTGCGGGTACCTTTTTCACGGTACACCGGTATACATCAGTCTCCACAGTAGTTCACGGGGCCCCAAAGTCTGATTTTTGAACTCAGGAACAAAAGTTCGAAAGTGGGTCCTCCTCCCCATCAATACTTTGCACATCAGTCAGATTTGGACTCAGTATGAAAATTTGGGTCAAGAACACCTCTCCCCCTTCACTGGTCATTTGGTGAGAATTGGGGGTTCACTAAAAAAAATGACCACATCTTTCTGCTGCCAGTTCTGACTGCGTGTTTGTCTCTAAATCAATGTTTGCACAAATTGTTTATGTTCTCAATATTTAAAAATGTACACCACATCAAAATCACAGTTTATTAATTCTCTATTGTACCTCGGTTAGAGAAAAACATAAACATTCTGTTGCAATTGCAATTGATGCATGTAGTATTAATTACGATGGCTTTTTGATGTTCTGTCCAATCATTACATATGGATCTACCTCTTACTGACGTAGTTATAGTTCATTCCCCATTCTGAATGAGAATACGAAGATGTAAGACCTTCTTTGATCTTGCTTTCATCAAAAACAACAATCATTCAGGAAACAGCACAGTGCACGTCATTGTCGTCAAACTCTTGAAATCATGTTTCTCTCGCATGTCTACGCAGAATTAAACACCGCAGAATACCTTTACAAAACAGTGTTTATTGACACTCGAGATGTTCTTCAATAAGTCTCTGTAGGTATCGGGCATGATGATTACTTTTATTGGGTCAGCACGCCATTTGTGACTCTTTACTGATGAGCTGGAATTAGGTGTCATGTCGCCATGCCTGCACGCATTTTGGTAATTTTTTCGCACACAACAAAGCTTTGTTTGACATGTAGTTTTGATCCTCTTCAGGAAATTTTAACAATCCATACTTTGAGGGTCTAGTCCAAAAACATAGCGGTAAGCATTTTAGCAAACGTTAACATTATCTTGGACAGGAGGTAGGAATTTATTGCCAAGAACACATTGAATATGGAATTTTGTCCAGATCCCATTTTTACCTTGACAATAAATTTATCAGCATGGATTAACGGATTAACTATTTTTATATCCGTGATCATTGTGCCGACAGTAGAATAGACTTCAGACACGCTGTAACAAGCAAACTTTGAACATATATTGCAACTCCCAATGGCAAGTACGCGGACAATCCGAAATTCATTTGAAGTCAACCTAAAGTTTCTTTCTTGGGAGTCACCCACTCAAACCATTGTCCAAGAAGTTGAAATAGTTTCTTGTTTATGATACATTGGTTTCATCTGTATGTCCATTTGATTCGACCAATGTGACGGAAGATCCACGATATCAGGAAAAGTATGACTGCTTGTGGTGAATGAAGTGTAAAAAGCTTCGTGACATCTACTAGTTTCTGTGAAATAACCATCGCCAGTCTTTGTATGGCTCACGTTGATTTACTTAGCTGCTTTCAGTTTATTTTTATTCCTCATCTTCTGCTTACTGGCAATTTATCACGGAATCTAAGCCTTCTTAACATGTGCCTCTCTGGTCTTCAGGGAAATTGAATTACGTAAGTGTATTATTACATTCCCATAAAAAGCAATAGTTCAAACCAAGTTCCCATAGTCCATCATTTAATTTGCTTTATTGGTGATTATTTCTCATGGGAAATAACAATTTATTGTATCTTCCAGTGTAAAAAATGAAGACAAATGTGAATGTTTTGCTCAATTTGACAGTTCATGAACAAGCAATGACCCTATATCACTAGACAAGAGAAGACAATGTATTGAATTGAATGAATTTAATTTCGACCAAACTGGACATTAATTACAATTGAAATAGCACTGTTAATATACACCTAAACGATTTGCCTTAGACCTGTGTCAAATGGTGACCTTGCTCAGCAAACATTGTTGAAAGTCCAACACAAATGTAAGTTCATATTATTTGAATCTCCCTCACAACAAACATGTTCCAAAGTAAGAGAACATGAAACTAGGAGAGTGGGTAGGTCCAAAATTAAATTCAGAATGGTTGGCCATTGGGATTTTTGACGTCATTTGTGACATCATAGTTGTCGTGACGCTGCACATGCAGAATCTTGAAAGGATGTAAGTCAACATCCAGAGGATCAGCTGCTGGTCTTTCTCTGAGTAAGAAGTATTTATTTTCAGAAAATGACACTTAATAAACGTTTTGCTCTTTCAAAGCGAATCAGTTGTACCACGCAAACAGCTCAAGAAAGTTGGTTTCTTCTTCGTTTGGAAATTGTAACAATCTATTCACAGCACGAGTTCGTTGAAATTTTGAAACTTTGGTTATCCTGAGTTATCTTTCCTATGGCTGTTGATATTAAACCCATTCCTATACCATCGTAGTTTCAGGTCAAGAATAGTTATTGTCCCGGTTCCAACTTACCAAGAATGTGTATTATGGTTACCAATCCAAATCACCGAAGAACCGAAGTCTCATTGAGACTTCAATTGTCTTGACATCTTGACAAATTTGATTCATTGAAATCAGCATTTGAGTTTTCCCGAATTTGAATTAGAAAACTCATCTAATTCAACTAATTAGAAAACAAAAAATTCAACCAGATTTGAGATTTGAGCCCCAATCTACCGATCAACAGTCAGGCATGCTTACCATTACACCAATGAATCAACTGTGAGAGACACAAGAAAGCTTTCAGAAGCCTTCGGTCATCTTTGATTGGTTTCAGTTGAATTCAGCTAATTTATCTAATCTAAATGAATCTAATACAAAATCGGGAAAACACCACCAATATTAACCATGAGAAACACAAGGCAATTGTGTACATTTATATTGTTAAACAGATAAATAATGAGTATGAGTGTATTAACCATTGATAGTACCCATGAACAGCTGTAACTGCACGTGGGTATTATGAGTATCATACATGAATAGAAGTCTATTTGTCTATTCCAAAAAAAGTCAAGATTGTAACTACATAAACAAAATGACACAGGCATAGTCCCATTGTTACCCACTAGTTGGAAAAGATTAAGGCCTAAGCTTGTGTCACTTCTGAACAATTCAGCATATGCTTTGTTTCTGTAATTGCAATACTGACTGAATTTTATTTGAATAGACCAAGCAGTGGGTTTTACCAAAATATAATCACACCTCTGATGAATAGACCAATGTGCAAAAAAATTTAATCAGTCATTAAAGCACTATAAGGACAATTTCTATTATCTTTAGACGTGGTTTAAAATAGTTAATAACCACGGCTTTTGTTGACTCACAGAATTTGTTGAATCAACAAGGCCTAGGTTATTAACTATTACTTATTGGACTCCTTCATAGAAAGTCCTCCTGTGGGAAACCACATGAGGCATACCGCCTGCGGCATAACCTGTCCTGGGGGGTACCCCAACCTGACTTGGGGGTACCCTGGTTCCAGCCGGGGGGGTCCCCAACATGACCTGTCTTGGGGGTACCCCAACCTGACCTGGCTGGGGGTAACCCATCCCAGGGTACCCCTTGCCAGGAACTAGGGTAACCCCCCAAAAGGACATGGGACCAGTGGAAGTATTATGGGATAGAGATGGGGTACCCCCTGTCTCCCAGAAAGAACATGGGACCAGTGGAAGTGTTATGTGATGGAGATGGGGTACTCCCCTCTCCACCCGGTGGTGGACAGACAGACAAACTGAAAATATTACCTTCCCGTCGTATTACGTACGCGGGCGGTAAAGATATGTGATATGAGTTTTGAGTTTTAATTGAGTAGTTAAGGCCAGATCTTCATGCCCGGGGTTTCTTGTCCATAGTTTATTTTGCCTCTTTACTCAAAGAAGTCTTCCCTGAAAGGTGTTAAACTTCATTTGGTGTCGCCATGAGTATTAGACTAAACCATGTCTACATGCACCACCAATGTCACTGTAAAGTGATGTGATAAATGAGTTGCCAAGCAGATAGAAGTTGGCCCTGCAATGAGAGCAATGTGATAACGCTTCTCGTGTTCGAACATTGCAGGCACCAAAAATGAGACAATACAGAAACATTAAACATACGCAGCTTACATTAGTAAGTACCATTAATAATTATGAAATATAATACAACAAGAGTTGTGACAATGAAGACAATGGTAATTTCATATTTTTCGGGAGCGAAATGAGCCCTCACCGGGAGCATTACCAGTTTCCTGTTCCATTAGTTGACGTGGTAACAAATAAGAAGATGCAAACCTCAATGACAGATTTCATCCAAATGATATTCTTAAAGAAGAGTAACAGGTGCCAAACCGAGACGTAAATTCGATGGAGTTGCCCTCATGGGGCACTACAATTTAGGCCTGTTTCACATCATGCCTACTAAATCAGATAAGAAACAGCCAGTGATGCAGCAATAGAGTGGTCAATTCATCTTGTTTCCATATACTGTGTGTACAGGAAGGGTGTCAGACACCCGGGGAATTCATTTAAACAAGAACCCACATTCGTCAGATTAGATTTCCATCTGCAATGCAGATCTGGTTTTTCCTCAATCTTTCAAAATTCTTAGAAAGGGAACAAAATTCTTGACTACCCCATCGTAAGATAAACTGTTTTGGGGATGTGTTTTCACAGTACCAATTGTCATTCATTTCACTTGTTTCTTGTTCGACACAAACATTAGCACAACCAAAACTGAGTTCATAATTGGCCCATAATCGTAAATTTTGCATTAGTAATTCAGACTATGATTTCTCCTGACAAACATGAGTAACACGCTTGCTATGGTTTCCCTGGCTTTACTTTTTGGAAATTCTCTTCAAAGTTTGCCTCTTTTCTCTATGTTGATAGTTTTTATTGTTATTTCTTAATTTGAATATTTTGGCTCAAAATATCACATTTTATCAATTTCTCCACATATTTACACTTAGTGGAGACAATAGATGAAAGACACCTGCAAATGCCAATTGCCATTCTGTGAATGCAGATGGGGTGCTGGCTCTACTTGGAGATGGTGGGGACACCTGAACACTACATGTTGTAATCAAACTTCTTAGAACGTTTTGCACTGAAATTAGTGGGACTCAAAAACCTAGTTTACAACTGCCCTCATGCTTTTGTGCCCCTGTACTCCTGCACCCTCATGCCCGTGTGCTCTCATGCCTGTCATGGTAGGAATGCTCAGACTTGGTCAGAGTCACCTCAGTTGAAGGAAATGAGGGTGTTCAGGAGAAAGGGTGAAAGAGCACAAGGGGTAAAGGTACAAGGGTGAAAGGGCACAAAGATGAAAGGGCATGAGGGCTTGCACCTTGTGCCCTTTCACCTGTTCACCCACATGCCCTCACGCCTGTCCACCCTTGTGCTTTCGGATCCTTTCACCTATTCACCCTTGCACTTTCAGACCCCACGAGCCACCTGATGAAACTTTCACTTCCTGATATTTCATATATTACTCTTCATGTAGTGTGGTATTGTGTACCTACAGATTTGGGATTGGCTTTTTAATATAGTTGTTGCTCAAATGCCAATTGGAAAAAGCAGTTCCATTTTGAAAGTAGCTTTGAATAATAATTTGTAGAAGTGGATATTTTTGGAGTGGGTGTCTAGCAGCAGCATAAAAATTTTATGAATATATTGGAAACATATTTACAAAGCTTTGAAGAAGACAAAAATATTTGAAAGTTGTAACTGTGGAAATGGTAAAAGTTCACAACTCATGACAAAGCTGCTATAGTTTGATAATTGTCTAAGGTGATATAAATCTCAAAAATAATTCACTCCAAAAAGAATTACTTTTGTACTTGCTTTAATTGTAATGAAATTTTTATCTGTGACATAAATATCAATCTTGTAAAATATTTTCTTTTGATAAATTTTTTATCAACGAAAGAAAAATTTACTCTTCTTTCTATTCTAAACTAGTTAGTTGTGTTCTTATTTTTGTCCAAATCTTTTTCATCTTCTACACATAAGGAAATTGTTGAAGTAAAAAATAACACAAAAGACTCTGTGAAACGGTCGCAGTTTCTTTTAAAATAAGTTAGAGAAGTATTACGTTACGAACGTTTCGCTTAATGGCTCGTTGATAGCCGAGAATGGCTGCGCATGCCGTCAAAGGCTTTGGTGTAAAGGCAATCTAAATTGGACTTTTTGGTCCCAACACCTGTGAGTCCAAAAAGTGCAAACAAGTTTGATTACAGCATGTAGGATTGAGGCATTTGAACCAACTTCAAGTAGAACCACACGAATAAACATTTTGCAAATAAATTACGAGATGAAAGATCGACAACAAAATTATCTTTCTTTCCAATTTACACGTAAGAGATTATTCATAGGATTTGTGACATTACATTTCCCATAAAACAAATGTGGAATTGGGTTTAAATTCATTTTCTCTTCCCTTTGAACTTATTTCAGGACATTAGCCATTTAGATGAACACAAGACTTCTGAGGTTGGATTTTTCTCCCTGTGTGTGCTTATTTGCTTAAAAATCTGCTTTTAAAATGATGACTGATCATTTCATTATTACCGCCCGCATTCCGAAGGAATGGGGAAGGTATATAATGTTTTCACTTTGTTTGTCCAACCACACTGGGGGGTACCCAGTTCCTTGTTCTTTCCCTGGTCTCTGGTCCCATATCATTTCAGGGGGGTTACCCCAGTCCCCAGTTCTTTCTCTGGTCCTATGTCCTTTCTGGGGTGTGCCCCAGGACCACGTGGGGGTACCCCCACCAGTCAGGACAGGACTGGGGTACCCTCCCCCCTCCAGAACAGGTTCTGCTGCGGGGGTTACGCTCGTGCGGTTTCCCACAGGAGGACTTTCTTGTGTTGATTTATGCTGTCATTTAACGCTAGCAAATAAAACATCCCACATCCAAAACGTGTTTCTCTGTCGTATTCACATGCAACAGATTATTTATCGCACGCGAAAGACAGATTCAGTTCGGCATTGATTTTTTTCTGCCGGAGCTCGGAACCGTGTTGAGACCAAAACACTATGAGATTGTGCACAAACTATGTGTGGAATTAAATACATCAAATATCCTGAAAATCCTGATGCACCTGTGCTTTTTGGTAACTTACTCCGAATTGATGTCGTTTAATAAGGGCAATTAAAATATCCACAGATCAGATGAAATCATAAAATATCAAGGAGTGAAGAATTTTATTTTGATGACTCGTTAAACTTTTGGTAAGATGAGAACGAGATCAGATTAAACTGAACAGTGGAAAACTCAGCAAACATGGAGAAACTTGAAATTCTGGTTTAGGTGGATGGAACTTTTCGTGATCATCTTTGATTTTATCATGTTGTCAGCAGCCATTACCAGAAATCACAAAAGTGGCTACCATCACTCACACAGTCAACATAGAAACTCGCAACAAAAACTAAAGACCACTAAGTTTGGGTCAATATTCAACTTCAACATATTGTTGGCCATCCTTGATGGCAGCCAGTACTAAACACAATGGAAATGGCTGCTATGACTCTACCATTTGTGACACTTGATTTGACTGATGTCCAAGGTGGCCATCCAAGATGTCTGACAACATAATAGCTGATCAAAGATGGTTGCAAAAGCTCACTTCCACCCAAACAGGAATTTTAAATTTTTTCTGAGGCTTCTGATGTTCCTTTCATTCACCTCACATGGGTTCAATCTCATTTTGCGTGCATGTCACTTTGCATGAAATAATATTTTTCATCTCGCATGGGAAAAATTCCCCAAACTCCAAAAACCCATCCGTAAACCAATTGTAACCTTAGATCCTGTAGTGAAACCGCAGGTGTGACCGCCCTCACAATCATTTTTCTGGTTAGGTGATTACACATATTGTACAAGGTGTAAATACTAAGAACTTATCAATCCTCTGGAAGGGTGTTATATCTCCCTAAGTTAATAAGAAATTGACTAAAGTCATAGTTTTTGTGGGTAAACAAGGATTTCCAATGTTAGCCAATATATTGTAAACTGACTGTGACAGTGTACCGGTATACCGTAGCTTTCCCCTCATCATTTATAGATCATTTTACCTCTCTTTAGATCCTCCACCCATACCAAATGCATGCTCTAGATAAATTAACTGATGTTCTTCCTTAATTTGGCACACAATTAAATTCAAAACCACATACTGTGCTGCACTTTTAGGAAATTCTGGCCTGTGTTGGTCTGCTTCTATCCTAGTGATCAGCCATCCAGGCTTATACAGTCCTTACCCCCAGCATAGCTTAGGAGGGAGTGTGCAAGTTTCAGGGACCATGTCTCCTGTTACATGACTAAGGTTTAAGACTTTACACCAAAATTACTAGTGCAATGACTTTGTACTTCCCCTGAAATGTCCTATTCACCCCTCATGAAAAAACATTTTGATGTGGGATGTGTGTCTTCCTCATGAAGAAAGCAGAGCTCTGATTAGTACACTATCATCTACGAGAAAAGGCAAAAGAAAGGAAAATTTAAAAAATATAACTATAAATCTACAAATACATAAGAATAGATAATAGACATATTGTAATGAACTTCAGTAAATTAAATGATAAATGATAAATCCTTATAATGATTGAAAATGTTTGATATTCTTTTAAAACTGGTAAGAATATCTCACTGGCTAACTTTGATCAGACCGACACAAGAGCTCGTTGTATTTTTCACTAGGATAAAATGATAAAACCGAACATTGTTGATACTTGTTGAGGGAGAAGGTTAAGCAGAAGGTCATTGTTTTTGGTCAAGAACGTAATTTAAACTACATACTTAATACTTTTGAAGTTACTTGGTAATGTCCATTCAATTTCTTGGATATCCTATCCATATTTGGAAGTATTAATTACTTTCCCAAGCCACAGTTTGCGGCCACCTTGGACTTCAGCTGACATTAAGAACTTACAAATACATCTGAGAAGGATCAGTGTCGCTTGACTCAATTTAGAAAAGAAACATGGTCGGCTTTACGCGGTAAATGCTTCCACATTTATTGACACTTTAAAATCGTGCAAAATGGTCCAAAGTAAAAAGGAACATTCAACAACTTATTTCTGTAGTAACTTACCAAGTCAACACCCATACACGTCAGTTAATATCAGTGATGGATCTAGGGTATCCCAGAGGGGGGGGGCGCACGTCCCTGGTGCAGCGCTCCATCCCCTCTCTTGGATCTCCCAATGGTTACTGAATTATATTCAAGGTAGGTACATTGAAATCACTGATGATACTTGTTGACGGTGAGGATAACATGAGTTGACCAATCAACATTAACTGACTCAGGGATTAAATTATCCTGTAGGTGAAAACAATGACCTTCCACTTCAGTTTCACCGTCAACAAGCGTCATCAAGAATTTCACTCGCTGCCTATTTTGTAAATCATAAACAGTGGTGGATCCAAGGATTTCCCTGAGGGTTGCCAATCCCTGAGGGGACGCCAACCTACTATTTGGCCCATTTTCCCGAGAACTGCATAAAAATTAAGCAATTACTAGCACCCCCACCCCAGATGTGACATCGGGAAATTCAGGTAACAGTCATTAGCATTTCTCAAGGGTTCTCGAAATTTGGCGTAACATGACCAGAGAGTAAACTACAGAATTAACTGACCACACAAAAAAGCAGAACTGATTCTTGTCACGTCATCACTTCAACCGGTGTGAGGTGTGGCTGCACCTTCTGCTGATATTTGTAGTATAGTGGACTTTCTTTTAGGGGTAGTACTTCTCTTTTCTGGCAACTTAGGTTAGGATGGCTTCCACTCTGACAAGAACAGGAACTAGAGTACTTGGTTCTCAAACAATCCTTTTATTTACAACTGTTCTTTTCATATACAGTCTCACCTGTATTTATAACATATATGACCAATTTGCATTTGCACCTCCAAGTGCCCTTATCCTTACATTCTTGGGTATGGCCTCTAGGTACTAATTTGATTGGTCTCCTGAGCACAATAAACCTATGGTGTACTGTCCTCGGTGGTACCATATCTGGCAACACATGTGGGTTCATTTTACAGGAGAATCAAGTAACAGTATGGAGAGCACTGATGCCCTGTATCCAGGCATCCCTGCTC
>JBCAUG010711870.1:0-27643 GCA_038406175.1 Haplosyllis leylae
CAAGCATTGCTTGAAACTTCGAATTAAGTGGAACTTCGAATTAACCGTGTTCGATTTAGCCGTGCCCGACCTGTATATATATTTAGATATATCTAAATAGACAAAATCTTTTCAACATTCTGTATATTATATTTAAAAAGCAACATTAATAATTATATTTAAAAATTACATGGGTTTTTTTTTTCAAAAATAAAAAATCCACGCAAGAGCCAACATTTATGGACAAAGATAATTTAGCTTAACGTTGTGGGGAAATTCTAGGAAATATCACTTTTAAATTTGCACTAAAATGCTTTAAAATTCAGTTGTGGATTCAGTGGCAGGGTGGTGGGGTTGGGTGGCCATTCACTGCTCCTGAATCTACTACTGAAATTACACACTTTTCCATAAAAAGTCCTTCAGAGTCAATACATTTTCAAGACTTACTTGATTTCCTGCCTGGTCAATTCTTGTTAAGAATTGATGAAAATGTGGCGCATAATTTGCAGTTTTATTTAAAACATTACCTCTTGTTTTTATTGTCCCACAAAAACAAAGTCTGTTGTGAAGATTTTAAGAAAATCCATAAACAATTGATCAAGATATTCATGATAATGTGCAGTTTTAGTTGTTGAAACATAGATTACACTGTCATGGTTAGTTTCTATGGAACATGCTGGTTGATTCTGAAATGGTTTCATACGGGTTTTCCCTTAATGGTAGGTCAGGCCATTTGACAAATTTGTCAAATTAGTTTAATGAAATTGAAACTGGTAGTAGTCAATAATGATTATCAATCCAAATGGGCAATAGTAAATTCACTATGGCTAGTAATAAATGCTAAAAAACTAGCCATGTGAATTTACCATTGCCCATTTAGATTGATTATCATTATTGACTACCACCAGTTTAAATTGCATTTAACTAATTTGACAAATTTGTTAAATGACCTAACCTACCATTTAGGGAAAACTCGATGGCGTCTGTTCATCCCTCAAATGACATTGTGGTTTCGTAAACTTGAGATATGATTCGAATCTTGAAACTTTTACGACTTTCCTGTTCCTGTTAGTATTCAACGTTGACATGCCTATAACTGTCAATGCTATAATATCAGAAAAATGCCTTACTTGGATCGGACAGGGATAATAGGTCAGCATTTCGAAGATTCCTGAAGAAAAGTAAAAACGATATTTTGTACAATGTTTGTTTAAAATACAAACGTGCAAACACTTAGTTTGCTGTCAAATGAAAGGAAAACTTACGTCTTGTTTTTTGCTGAATTTTGTCCATGTAAGCAAGTTTATGCTTTCTTTTGCAGTCTAGGAGTGAATGGTGTTTACTATGTTGAACTAACAATTAAAAACGTGACCAATATCTTCAGTTGAGTTTTTCATCAAAACTAAGTCTTTGTAATTTCTAACTTTGGTGTCATATCGTTCTTAGTGTTTGTTTTTTAGTTTCCATCTTGGGAAAATAATTTCAGTTGACTGAAGTCAAAGTTATCAACATTCAATGTATTCAACATTCCCAGGTTCTACAAATTATTTCAAGCCATATTTTACAAATTAATAAAGGCGTAATTAATTGAAAAAAACTCATTAGACTAAATGTAACTTACTTGGCTTTCAGAGCTAATTCTACCCTAGTGGAAAGCACTCTAGCTCCAGTTAACTTTCCGTTTGAGTCTCCAGCTCCTGCACCTCCATTCAAGTCTCCCGACATGATAATTGTTATGCCGTTGTTACAGATTGAACTTTACATGCACGATAGTTCACCAAATTAAGCTCATTTCGGAATGTTGTTTAGAGTTTTGTGGTATGTTTCTAAGGTTTTGTCAATATTGTTCACAGTGTCCATGCAACAGATGTGTAAGTTCCTTTGGAATTTCGGTTTTCAGAGTTAAAATATTCTTCCTCTTTTCTTGCATACTGGTATTTGAAAGGTTGTTGGAATAACAAAGTTTTTCTGGGTCATATGTATTAAATAGAACATACATGATAAGGGTCAGTGAGAAAGGAATATGATGGTTATGGTAGCAGTTTTCAAGGGCATCACGGTGCGTCATTGATCAAACTGTTGTGATCTCACCTGTTTCAAATTTCTTTCACTTTATGTTGAGTTTGTGTGTCAGCAAAACATTTGGGCTACTTTCATAAATATCGCTTTTGAAATTCATTTACAAGTTGAAAAAAAAAGTGATAAGTGCAGATTTGTCTTCGATACATAATTATGTTTATTTCATTACAAAACTCGGTTTACTTCAGTTTTCATCGACGACAACAATTATTTCTGAAATCTAAACTTTCTGAACCAAAGCTAATAGAAGGTTGCTGTAAATACTGTTGCAGTGTTTGCGAATGCCATCCTCAAGCCTTTGTCCAAACTGATTTTCATAGTGAGACTTTATCTCAGGAAGGTCGATCTGAAAAAGCAGCACGATTAACGAAAGAAAGATTTGAATTTTGAAATTATGATGAAAAGCTACAGGGCAGAGACTGACTAAGATATTTTGATTTGCTGGCTATTTCAGCTATTTGGTCATTTATGAACAAACAGCAAATATCGTGAATTTTTTCAGGAAATAAACGCTTTTGGACCCTGAAAGTGTCTGAATGAGAAAGTACCCTGATAACAAAAGAAATGTTTGAGTCACTACCAGATGCCATGAAGTCTTAACCTAAATGTCAGAAGAACCAGGTCCCCGTGGCTCAAGATGGTCCCGCCATCTGGAGTTACATCCCTGACTTACTTATGTTAGCCCTGGTCTATTTTTAGACTGGCGGATGTGGTCCATTAACTTTTTGTTTGGAACACTGCCAAGGACAAAAAGTTGTCACAGCCCAAATGATGATCTTGAGTACTATGTGGTCTGCTGTACACTATAGTGTATGCGGGACCACAAACATCCAACTGTGACAGTATCAAAACCTTCTGAAGTAAATGAGCCACAAATAAATCTCCCAGATTTCAACATAGAGCCAATTAAAGACTATAGATGATAATATTTTGGCTGAATTAATGCAGGATTTCCCAATGGATGAGCAAAAAGAAGAAGAAAACCAAGACCCAAACAGCTCACTCCACAAGTTCCAGCTGTTGTATCATCAACATTGCCTTCAAACCAACTCCACAAAGCATCATCAGTGAATCAAATGCAAAGAAAGAAATTTTACCAGGAAATAAACACCCAGTTCAACACTTACCATCACCCAAGATTCCCTCAAATACCACAAATGTACTTCCCTACCAGTAACAAAATGATGATCTGTAATTTTGTAGTAAAAATCCCAAAAATTACTTAAATGTGATACAATGCAAATTCCATATGCACTATTGACATTTGACAAAGGACAAATAGGCCTTCTAATTTTGTTACCAAAGAAGTTAAAAAATATAATATTTTATGAATTTTATGTTGAAATATTCATGAATTCTATTATCATATTATAAAATTGTTCCAAAGTTTAGATTTGTTCAAAATGTTAAGCAAATAAACTTTTAATTGTGAAATTTGGATGTTCTCTTACTGACCACAAAATCTAAATGTTGCAAAAAAACTTTTTTGATCCTGAAGGTATCTGAATGGTTTATGCCTTTCAGGGTCTGAAGGGCATGAACTCGAATATGGGGCATTGCCGGCAATCTGCTTTTTACAAAAATTGGTTTTTCTCTCTAAATTCTACTATTCAAGTAAATTTTTGTCACAAATGACTTCAATTACTTCCTATTTGTATTTTCAATAAAAATTTCTGAAAAAATACCTTTTTTTGGGCTTTTTAACACTTTTGAGACAGAAATCCAGTCACTGTCTGTCACTGTTGCAAATATTAACAACAGTTTCCAGTAACTGTCAAAATCTGTTACCATGTGTAGACACTATATATTCTTTAAAAACAGAGAAGTTGTTTTCAAACCAAAAATCTTTATTAATAAACATTATCTGAACTGCAGAACAAACATATTTACGGAGTGTTGAACAAAAAAAACCAAGAACCAACATCCAAAATTCACTTCCAATTGTGGCAAAACAACCACACCTACATCTCCATCTGGATTTTTAAAAAAATAGAATAAACTAACAACAGCTGTTATCTCTCTTACTCTGCCTTTTCTTTCCAATTACCAACAGCAAATTCTGTTCTTAAAATCGTAACAAGCATTTTTATAACATATTTACAGTAAGTCAATCCCAACTCTATCATTTCCTGACAACCCATCACAAAAAACTCTTTCAATTCTTCACAGAGAAACCAATGTATGTATGTATCTTAACAAACATTAAAATATTAACAAAAATTTTAAATAACATATTTACAGTAAGTCGATCCAAACTCTGTACCATTTCCTGACACCTGGCACAACTTTCTTCATTACTTCAACTGTCTCAATCTAATGTATGTGAGTCCTTTACTCACAAAAATACCAACTTCCTGAACTGAACCATTCTATTTGTCACAAATAAACCAATGTATTATGTATTTCTGTATTAAAGGAGAAATTTGAAGTTAAAAATTTGAAATAGACACAACCCCAGTAACTCAGTCTAGTGCAAAAATGCATCACAATTGGCTGAATGTCACAGTTTCCAGGCTAATGATGTCATGTGCATGTGCAAAACATATGAAAATCCATGTCTATTTTTAGTAACCAAAAATTGGCAGAGAAGACCAGGGTGCCCAGGACAGAAATGCATGAAAAAACACTTAAAATGAAGCCATCATGGCTGTATCGCTATTCTAATATGTAGTACTAGTTAAAATCTATCACCAGTTAATTTTTTGTAAGAATCCATGGAGTATTAAAGGAGTTATGCCCATGTGCCCAATTGCCCATGTGCCCCATCACCCCTGTCCCCCATCTGATCCATGCATTATTACATCAATGTACCCATCACCCATGTGCCCCATTGCCCATGTGCCCCATTACCTATGTGCTACATCACTCCGGTCCCTAATCTAGATCTGTGCATTATTATGCTAATTTGGCCCATTGCCCATGTTGGTGAGTGGACTCATGGGCAATAGGGCACATGAGTGTTTTGCCACATTGGCAAAATAATATGTACATCTAGATTGGGAACTGGCTAGATGGGTAATAGGACACATGGGTGATGGGGCACATGGGTAATGGGGCAGTAATGGGTCAAAATGTCAACAGATGTCAAATTGTCAAAAAGATGTTAAATGTCAAAAAATCAAACACCTGAAGAGGTTCACAAAAAAAAATTGACATAATGAGGTTCACACATATTGACGTCAGTTTTGAGATCGGTATTGCAAAGATTCACAATTTTTCTGATATTTACCTCAGAAGTATTTTTTCGCTAATAATCTTTACGAAATTGACCTAGTCAATTGTTAATGTTTACCAGGTAGCCTTATGTTGCACGAAACAGAAACATGTTACACGAAACAGAAACAGACATCTTCCCGACACACGAAAAAGGCCATGTTTCGTTATAACTATTATAGATCTATATTTATCTTGATCCTAAATAATTTAAAATTACATAGGTACGGCTTACCTGTAAACTTCCAAGCAATGATACTTAGACCCCAAAAGAAAACAATGCGAAGGTTACGAGAAGTCCTAAACCAACTGTATAGTCATTTGGATAACTCTGCTTTTGCCGGTGCTGCTGATGTAAGTATACACACATGCATACAACAAAGTATAAAATATGGACATTTTATGAACGTTGCTGAAAATGTTGATTTTGGAATTGTTTTCGAACAACCAGCATTTCATTGTGATTGCTTGAGCAGTCGTCGATTGACACCCAATTCATATTTTACAGATGGCGATGGATATCCCAGGTTTAAACATTGGTCAGGCAGAATATTATCCTTATGTTTACTATAAAATTAATGTCGATATGATTGAAAGTAAATTCTAGTCAAGTCTGTACTTACATAGATTAATCCAGTGATACATGTAAATAGGTCATCTGTTCTTGAATTATCACTGAAGAAGAATCATTCCAAGTTGTTCATCAGACTTATCTGTTACTGTTCACTTAGAATCCTTTGCGTAGAACTCAAAAAGATACCTCGTGTAGGAGGGCACAGTAGACGTTGTAGTGAATTAGTGGACACATTAAATTGTGTAGAAAGTAGGATTACAGTCGTGTGTACCAACATAAACAATTACTTGTCTAATTTATACAGAGCTGTTGACAGTTGTAGTTTAATAGATTAAAATGATTTTTTGCTAAGTGTAGCAAGTTGTTACCAGGAATCCTCCGGATTCAGTTTACACGACTTTCGATTCTATAACCTGAACAATTTATCAATAATTTCTGTTCTTGTAACAAACAAATTGACGATTGATTGTGAAATAGGTGTTAATGTTCAAGTTCGTTCCTCGGAAAATTTGCCAAAAATTAAAATTGCTGTTTTTGGTCAGTTTCTAGATTTACTTTAGCAGGCTTAGTAAAAGCGAGTAAAAATTGAAATTAACCTAACTCGCGAACAATGGATAGCTGAGCGTGGGATCCTGAACAGAAACTTTCTAATAACTGGCATTTTAGTTTTGGATGTGAACAGTTTGGTAACAATTGAAATGAATACAAATAGATCAGAACTGAACATTCTTAAAATGTACATGGTAAATTATTTATGAACTTCCAGTCTGATCTGTCATCTTGAACTTCGAGCATTAAAAAGAGAGCATTGAACGTTATGTGATGGAATTAGTGTTTGTAATATTGCACTTTACAGTCGCAGACGAACTTCGCGTTTGGAATCAACTTTCATTTAATTGTCAGGAAGGATGAATAAGTTTACATGCGTTTTTATTGGGAAACATGTACATCTTTAAAATCAGTAATATAGCTGTAAATTAATGCAGTTGAATGTGATTTATCAGTTATGTAACAATGCTAACGAATCGATGACCATTTGTTTTCCCCAAAGAAGCCATGAATAAAACATAAATTATATAATAATTAATTAATTAATAACTCAGTTATTATCCTACAACAATGACAAAAGGTATGGTGATCCGCCGTTGTGCTGTTAATCAGCTTCAATGTGTTATGCAGAGTTGTTGTATCTATTCCACATACAACGACAACCTATGGAAAGTTTAGGTGGGTATATTTGGACATTAAGCCACCGTAGACCAACTATAATAAATTGAAGGCATCTTATGGGGTGAAAGAGGGCGGCTTTGGTGAAGGATTTTATGTTTTTTACAAGGATGAGGCTCGCTTTAAGGGGTTTTTTGGGCAAGTACAAACACTGTAATAGTTAAAATTGTAATAGTTATCAAGACTGCATTCCATTAAGATTCCAAAGTATACCGACGATTTATTTCGGCAAACAAACTTCTTTGGCAATGTTTCCTTGTTGTTTATTAACAATAAATGTACTGGCCACAATTTTCCAGATTAAACGAGCCAAATGATGAGATCAATCTTTCTTTCTTTGTTGAGAATTTTTTAAAACTTCATAAAATGTTCCCCACATGAGGCTGTGCATCATTCCTTCGGCGATGTAAATAAATAAAATAGCAAAGCAGTAACACTAAATCCAATCACAGTCATCAGCATAAAGAATCTGTTTACTATCTTGGCAAGAGCCCTCCATTCTTCCATCGTCACTTGTTCCTTTTCCATCTTCTGAAGAAATGAAGATAGCCTCGACGCATGTCTGTGCACAAACTTCACCTTCTCTTGAAATTCTTCATCATCTTCTTTTCTAAAAATTGGTTTCTGTGGGACCCAGGGGTCTTCAAGGGAGGGCAAATCAACTGGAGCGGGAGTCATGTTCTCCACAGCATTCAGTTCAATTTTATTTCGTCTGTGATATTTCCTGCATCCTAATGTCCCGTTGGCTCTGTTGAGGTTGTTCACGGGAAGAATCATCGGGGAAGTTTCGCACGCGTGTGGGTTCTCTATGAACGAAGTTTCAAATTCTATTGTCTGAAAAAAAATATTTGTAAATTATTTCATTTTACAAACTACAGTTTACAGAGGAGTGTTTAAAATAACATTCACATAACATTGGGTGTTAAAACTACGGTGAATGATTATAACAGCTGCAGATAAGTCTTTACAGGTATGGGTACCCGCCCCCTACCAGGGATGAGGTACCCCCTGGCCAGGGATGGGGTACTCACCCCTCCACCCCACCCCCGCCAGGTTGGGGAACCCCCCTCCCCCCTGGATAGGACAGGAGAGCAAGCAATTGCTACGCGGCGGGCGGTATGCCTCTTGCGTTCACGCGGGAGGACTGTCTTATTAGATAATTTGGGATATACATTATGAATTTTTTACCACAGAATTTGTTCGGACTGTGGATGCGGTTGCAGAAAATTCAGCTAGACAATTCAAGAACCCTGAAATTTTCAAGCAAATCTTAATTACTTTTGCTTTGATTATCAATGAACATAGCTGCATTGATCCTCTGATTCCTCTCACTGTAGGTTACACACTGATGGGCTGCATATCTACTGTTCTCACCAAATTTTTTTTGGGGGTACCCACATTTGAGGGACACATCAGCACTGACTTGAGGCAAGCAATCAAGTGAAGGATTTCTGCTGAATTTGATGAATTCAGTTATAAAAATAATCAGCAGTTAAAAGATTATATCTGGTTAATGGTGGCTCGTTTGACTCAAATCTTGGGAAGGTGGCGGAGACCTACATGTCATTTCCTGCTCTGTGAATGCAGATGGAGTGGTGATGACCCAGAGACGGTGGGGACACCTTTACCCTTCTTTCTTGTGATTATGAAACTTGTTTGAAGTTTTTGCAGTGAGAGGTGGTGGGGCAAAATACCTGGTTTTGAACCGCCCCACACCCCTTTGCTTTGTATTTATTTGTTCATTGGTATCAAATAAGTAAAATAACTCAAATTACTTGAATTCTATTTCTATTTCATGAAATTAAAAATAAATGTGGGTACCATAATTAACAGTTGTCGCCAGCTCTGCTTATTGTTGCTTTGAATATTACAAATCTTACGGATAAATATCAGAACTGCAAATATTACAAATCTTACGGATAAATATCAGAACTGCAAAACTGGTGACAGCAAAATTGATTAATCATGAGAGTACTGCCGCAAGTTGAGAGATATTTTTCCATTAATCTTCCAATGTTTTCGTTCTTTTCTGCATGGTGAGATTCTTTTCCTTTTAAGTCTACCAAAATTAATTACTTCATTGCCTTCTGAAGCAAAAGGCCTCCGAGATTTCATCATGAGATATTAAAGAACACCATATTAAACTTCGGCTGTTTTTGTTCTTGTCTGGTAAAGTGGTCGATCCGTTAAAGATTGTTTATTTTAAAATCCATTATTTCATTCCTTTCTAAAACAAAGGTTCTCCGACACCATGAGACGTTAAAGGGACTGCTGAACATGGTGTTAATTTTTAGATACTTTTGTTCATCAAACCTTTACTTTGGGATTTATTTATTGATATTTATTTATTTATTCCAATAATTTACTCATCTGTGGAAAAAAATGACCCTAATTCATCTGTGAAATATATTTGTTGTTTACTGTGATGACATAGAATTGACTTAGTATTTATTTGTCTTTATCAAAACGGTAGGCGTTACTGACATCGTACTTAAGACGTACTGAATACTTAAGATGTATCCATAACCTACACATTTAGATACTGGCGGACTCACGTTTCCCTTATTTTTCACAGAATTTCTTCAAAATTCCTATAAAATATAGATTCATGACACTGGGACATTAGGGCTTTCCTCTGACCCAGTAAAATCCACATTGTGTTTGAAAAGATACTTTAAAAATTAGGTTTGAAAAAAAAAGCGAATTTCATATCACATCCATTTTAAATTATTCCACCAAAATATCACTGTTAGTGACCAAACTAAACCTGACTAACTGGACTGTTTATGGAAATTGTAAGGGTAATATTTGTCATGGTATTTTTTTATTTTGAATTGGGACCTTAAAATTCATTTTGGACTTTCAAAATTTCTGGGATCTCAAACCCGCTGGGGAATGGGGGCCGCATATCCTGAAATCCACATGTCAGTGTTCCATGGCTTTGCTTCCCAAAGGCATTATTGGTCGGCCCTTTTATCTGTTGAAACTTTGAAGGAGACGGGGAAAGCACTTGTATGGCAGAGAATGAGTCGTCTCATTACCGCCCGCATTCCGAAGGGATGGGGAAGGTACTGTTTTCACAGGTGTTTGTTTGTCTGTTCACAGGGGGGGCCGGCCAGGTCCAGGTCCTAGCCAGGAGGGGGGGTACCCAAGTCGGGGGGGGGGTACCCAAGCTGGTGGGGGGGTTATCCCCCCTCTTCCGCCCAAGATAGGACAGCAGTGCGAGCACTTGCTACATGGCGGGCGGTATGCCTCTTGTGTGAACGCAGGAGGACTTTCTTGTTTGAAGAATTTATTTTCCTTCTGTTGTGGAAGAAATAAAAGCCTACAACTTCCTAATATTATTCTTGATTAGATCTTTGTCTTATCACCTCTAAACGTTCCATCTACTGGTGATGTTAACACATCTTATGGAACAATACTATCTTTCCATGACCGAGAGTGATCTTTCACAAGTCATGATTATAGGTCCTCCGAAATGTTCATCTGAAGCCAGCCATCTGTGGTATTTTATCCCTCCAGCTTATCATACAACCTGTTCAACAGGGAGAGCAAATGAATTAACATTTCACTAAGTGGAGTAAATATGTATCCTCTCTCGTTCTACATGGTCTACATAAAAACCAGTTCACTGATGCCAGTGGTTAAATAAAAACATTTTGGTTTCACCTAGTGCAAATTTAGCCACTATTCATGACCATCCCCAAGTTCTGACAACAATATTTATGTAACGGCAGTAAGTGTCACGGCCAAATGTCCTGTAATTATGTAAATTGATAAGGGACACTACCATCTGAGAAAAGATTTATGATCAAAACAAGATTTGCGCCAGCCCCCTTTGCCAATTCACCCCCCCCCTACCCCAGAGATGTTGTATGCGCTGACGCTGGTCGACTGTAGTTTTTTTTCATTCCGTACCCTGTCAATAAACATGTCAATAAATGCAATGGTAAACTTCAAAATGTAATTTCTATTTCATTTATGAAACTTTGCATGTAAAATTAAATCAAAACGCACAAAAACACACTCTTTGACTGCCGTCCACTTTGAGAGTTTTCAATACCGTGATGATGGATTTATAAAGCGCAAAGCACCCTGAAGAAACATCAGTACTTTTGGACTAAAACAAATCAGTGAATTCTGACTCTGTATTTACATGTTAGTCTTTGGGAACTTCAGTTTTTCACTCATGCAGCCTCTAGTGGTGGACTTATCAAACTAATTCTCGCAATACTAATTGTACATTGGTGATATGATCCAAGTGACATAGCCATATTTCAAGTTTTTAATTTACAAGTAGGTTTGAAAATGACAAAAACATTCACAAGCTCAGAAAATTCTGACTAATGTCTAATCCCTAGCTCTGACTGCTAAATTTTGCTCAGTAATTTCTGACAAGGTATCAGAATTTACCGATTTTAATGGAATGTCCAATGGTAACGTTAGTTGTGCCAGCAATTACTGATTTGAAAAAAAAACTGTTTGAACTGGCACATAAGGAAAAATCCCTCAAAACCCATCTATTGACTGTAATGTGTAAGAAATTACTGATCTTGTCCTTATGAAAAATGAGACCACAATTCCACACATCAGACTGGATACGACAGGGCGAAAAGTGTTTTTGAATGCAAGCACACTTGTGTGAATTAAATCTTTCCATTTGACACCATGACTCAACTAATTATCACTAAAATATTGTATCTTGGCGGAATTAATTCAACACAAAAAGTCATGACCTACCCTTTCATATATCCTTTCAACTCATATCATAGATATCCTGATGTAAGTTAGTTTACAGGATCTTCCTAAAATATTCAATCCCATAGACTAAGATATCTCCACGGCTCTTCAATATAGAAAGCTTTCATCCGAGCACCAATTCGTTTACTGTGGAAGCTGCAGATTTATGTGCCATTGAATTACCCACACTTGTGAAATGAAATACAGCTCATCACAAAACGAACCCGATATCTTGGGGGATATATTTCTGCATCAAAGCAGTCATATGTCTAGGTTATCAAGTTTGAAATTACATTCGGTGTATGAAGAAATGGGCTGTTAACTCAATGTTAAATTTGAAACTGAGATAAATTTCTTGAAATAGTTTTACTAAAAATTTAAAAGTTACAAAAAATATATCCATAGAAGATTGTTCTTTATTTGTTATTCATTTTGAAAAAGGTCAGTACTTATGTGACGTTGAATTTTATCGTAAGGGGAAAGCTTGTAGATTACAGCTTACTGTATTGGTCAATGACATAGGTTTTGAAAAAATAACGTGACTTCATGAATAGAGCAGATATACCCCAATACAACTGGGTTATTATGCAGAAAAAGAAAACCAGATGCCGGCACATTCTGATCATTTTCCATAATGTCCTCTGATGGATAGAATTCTCCAATCGATGGTCACAGAAATAAATGTAAATATTATATGTCTGATCCGAACATAATTTTTGGTCTAATCAAATAAGAATAATCATATCGGGCATTTAAATGCATTAAAGTTTTTGTTTGTATTTTATATTAGGTTAAACATTTGAATTAAAGCAGCCAAAGTCTTGGCAACAGGTCTATCGAATGGAATACCAGCAACATCACTTATTGTTTTAGACAATTGACATGGTATGTCTACATGTGATAAATAATAATGAACATGGAACCATCTGTGTTCTCAAAGAAAAAATAGCCTGCTGCCACATTAAAATAGCTTGAAATAGCTTTTTGTGTCAAAAATAACAAAAATGTTTGAAAGAAAGTGTCCTCAATGTTCAAGGAGCATTTTTATAGCTCCAATAAAAGAATAAAGTTTTAAAAAAAACTAAAAAAATTTTTTTGCCCATGTACCCATATAAAATTCTTTTACCCTCTCAGGGCTTTTCAAGCCCTGACTCAAGACAGGTCCCATTAAAAATCTCATCACTACTACTAATGTACCATGTTGGTATGATAAAATCACCAACAGGGTCTTGTGGAATCCAAATTTTAACATTTTGGCACATAAGAATATACTTAAGACCATTTTAATAGATGATAATTCATTAAATCTAAAATTGGCAGAAATTGTCAACCCACCACCACTAGCTTCCCACCCAAAGCCCTTCCCCCCTGAGCCCTACCACCTCATCAACCCTCTACCACCCTTAGATGCCCATCCCTTGACCCTACCACACATTAAACCCCCCACTCCATAGATCCCTAGCACTCCAAGAACCCCACCCCATACTTCCTTGACCCTTACCACCCATGGCAGAGTTTTGTGTACAGTTTTGATCCCTATTCCATGGGCAGGACCACCTAGTCTTATTGAATTCCATTCGATAGATAAGAAGGGAAAAATAATTATGTACAAAAAAGCAATCAATCACCAATATATTAGCATTTCTGACTCCAGTATTTTAAGGTCAGAGTTTAAAGTCAACAATGTGTATATTAATTGCCTGTTTCCTCAAAACAGTTCTGCAGGTGACTGTTACAGCTTTCTCTACATGTGCCTCCACCTGCTTTGATGGAGTTTGAACTAATTAATAGAGAACTGATTTTCGATTGAAGTGCTATCTGTGTGTTGAAGATTGTTTTTGGGAACATGCCAACAACCGCCATGGCCTCGTATTCAACCGATACTCTAGCAGATCGAAACTAATTTATGGCGATAAAACTTCCTCACAGGGAAAGTGAATGACACACAAGAGACTTCCACCTGCTGATGACAAGTACATGTAAAATACATGCAAACCCTATGTACGGGATGGCCATTGTAAAAGAATAAATATATGTAATTTTTATTTCAAATCCAACTTGTAGAAAGGAAACTGGAAAGCTGTAAATAGTCTACTCTTTCAGACCTTGATTAGATTGAATCGAATTACATTTGAACTTTTAGAAATTTAGTTTTGTGTCAACTGTAGTTTTCATATTTTACATTCGAGTAGTTTAATGAAATGAATTTGCTGAATTCAATCAGAACCAGTCAAACATGACTGAAGGCTGTTGAAGATTTGCTACCTCCCGCTCACAGTTGGCTCTTCTGTGTATAGTGGATGACTGATGATCAGTGGCTTATGTGTAGAGTTATTGTTTTACAAGTATGCTGTGAGTTCAAATCTAATAGAAGTCTTTTTGATTTAAATTTTTGTCATCTAATTAGTTGAATTTTCCATTTCAAAATAGGAAAAACACAATAAAACAAGTGACTACTGAACTAGAGATGGATCTAGTGTTCATCAGCACTTCTTTCATAACATTATATTGTTCCGTAAAATCTGTTTGATTAAGTAGGGTTTAACATTCTATGTATACTTCTGTACTCTGTGGGTAAAACAGGAAACTTATTAATAATTGAAAGTGAACCAATATAGCTTAATACAATCAAAAGAAGGTCATCCAGTAAAATGCAGCCTCCCTGGGAAACCTGCTTTCTAGCTGGTCTTTCCTGACCAGTTGTTCCATGCTGGCACTTCCTGGGAAGGTAATGGGATACATTCCCAATGTCTCATTGGATAGGGACCCCTAGCTCCTGTGAAGAGAAGGACAGAAAACTGAAAACATTACCTTCCCTTGTACCACGTAAATATTTGTTCACTATCCACAGAATATCACAAAAATACCTTCGCTCATTCTAGAATCAAGTAACTTGACACTGCCAGTCTGGCACAAGCAAACATTTCCATAATTTTTGCAATGGATATTTTTTAACATTGAGAAATATTTTATCTAAAAAATATTGTTGACATTTATTGATTTTAATTTAGATCTATGAAAGACTTGATTATTACCGATCAAGTGGAGAAGGAATATTTGCTCCGTTTCTGTTTTACGCAATTGAATTCTGTTCTCTGTTTCCCTTCTGTGTTCAAAGCAATGACTACAAGAAGAAATCAGGAGTAAAAGTTGTGACCAAATATAGATCAAAGGAAACATAGGCCACTTCCTAGGGCAATGATATGAGCCATGGAAAGGATTACATTTGCAAAAAAAATTTCACAGAATGAAATGATTTTTATCAGTATATGGTTAAAATGATACTTGTAACAATATTTTCCTCAGAAAAGTAATCTTACCCAGTATTTTTATTGGATACATATCTTAAATTAACATGTCTAATAATACACTGCTCAGAGAAATACGTTATTTCAACAGTTTGGATCCAAAGAAAAGTACATGAGACTAATCTATAGTTTTATCAAGTATTTTGGCTTACATTATATGAATATAATAGGTTATAAATAGTTTTAAATTGCATAAAAATGGTTTTTGAAATAGACACCGTAAAAGTTTGAGTGGCAGTATGGCTTCCATTCTTACAAAAGCACGTGGTCAACGTATTTAAAATAGATAAATCATCTCTATTAAAGAAACATACCATCAACATTAAGGACTTTAGAAGAGAAATATTGAATAATATATTTAATTTTCTGAAGCAAATATCGTCTACACTACAAATGTCATCTGGAATATCATGTAGTGCACATAAAACAGAGAACACAGCTCAAAAATGCTAATCAAAGACGCAGCTAATTTTCACTCTTGATCAAGAAAATATCACCCTCATACAAGCAACATTTTTCAATTACGAAATAGTGGCCAGAATCTGAAGTAATACTATCAACAAGTACATACAGATGAATACTAAAGAAAAATAGATGATTCATGGGATTCGTAACACTGTCACAGGCATAGATCTAGATCAGGATTCATTAGTGAAAGAAGCAGTCTCTTTTGAATGATTGCTTGCTTGCTGTAGTATATTTTAGCAGAGTTTCAGAAGCACATTAGCTACAGTTAGTCCTCTTGGATCTGAACTCGTAAGGTATAACCCATTTTATTTGAGATGATCTGTATGTAATTTGAAATGTTGTTAGTTTCACTGTATTTTGCATACTCATGACCAAGTCTTCCGAAATCCCATTCAAGGGCATTCCCATTTCATCAGCAAAGCCCGTTCAAGTACAGCTTTGCTATAGATTGAATTAAATTTATAAAATGATCAATTTTTTACCTCCTATTTTAGGAAAACAACTTTATCCGAACAAGCATAAATATTGGATACATTTATAACAAGGTCATACTCAAATATCATGTTCAAAGAAGTAGTTTTATCTGATAAATTATCATACAACCTGTTGCTTGAAATACCAGTAATAAGGGAGGGTTCCAAAGTGGATTATACTACGAAAAAGGCCGGGTCACACAGAAATTGATCACTGAATCTGAAATTCCGGAGCCAACAATCTGGATATACAAACGTGCACTTAGCATTTAAAGGAATTTGTTCATGTATGGTACATGTCACAAACTACAAAGCTGGCAAAACACCATGAGATTAGAGCCCATGGAAAAAGCAGACTCTCAGTTGCACTCTCATCATTTACAATAATGGCCTGAGGAAGGACCAGGAAACGTCCTCACCTCCGATTGACAATTTAATTTGTTGCATCACCAACTGACAGTAAAGATTAACAAGAAGGCTGATGGTTCAGCAGTTGAAAATAACTATGAGGTAATCTATACTAGTCATCCTAAAATATGGAATGATGGTGAGATAACAAAACCAGCATTCATAGGCAAATATCTTATATGGCAATATTTTACATGGGTCCACAAATATCTTACATGGTCCAGCCATATCTTAGTAAATGCAACATAAAATGTATTACTAGCAATGATCGTTAATTCTTTTGTCCAATCACCTCCATGAACATTATTCACAAAGCATTTTATCCATAGACACGACAACAATGTCTGGAACACCAATGCTCATTTGCTAATTGCACCACCATATTTAGCGATCATTGCCAGTAATGGTAAAACAGATGGTAAGCAAATGTAGACAACATCAGACAAACCGGTTCAAGTTAATCACTGTCATCATATAAAAGACATTTGACTTTGATTGCCAATAACTGGTTAGTGAAGTTTTTAAACTGAAAACGCATGAAACAACAAATTTGAGGGTTAACACCACAAACCTTTAGTAAATTAGAAAATGCGGGGGATGCGCCCCCAATTGGCCGGTCATTACCGCCCGCGTAAGTAGTACGACGGGAGGTTATATTTTCAGTTTGTCTGTCTTTTCACTGGGGGATTGGGGTACCCCAGTTGGGGTATCCCCCGGCCAGGACAGGACTGGGGTAGCCCCCACCCTATCCCCCATCAAGGACAGGACAGGACTGGGCTGGGGCAGCCCCCCCCCCCCCCCCGAGCAGAACAGTAGAGCGAGCACTTGCTACGCGGCGGCCGGTTTTTTCTTTTTTATTTCAATGCATACAAATAAAGGTTGGCATCCTCTCCCCTCTGGAGTAGGCACCCCATCCGTCCCGTCCCGCCTGGGAAACCCCGAACCCGCTATTGTAAACCTACACAGAGTTATTATTTCTCGAAATTCTTCAACATTGTTGTATGAATTCATTTTGGGGTAAATAGGAATTTTATTCCAGGTACTTCAGTTTAATCTCAAATGAAATTGCAGTGTGTGTTTGTAAAGATTCCGTGCTGTGTTCAGTGGATTTGACATTCTCATACAGATTACTGTCCCAATATAGTTGCCATGACATGAACACCTACTCCAGATTATTTCTAATTTGTCGCTCATGATAAAAGAACCGGCTGCAACGCAATAAATTCCCTTTCAACAACGTAACGTTTTCTCTGGTGAGAAAGATTATGATAGATATATTCATTTATCAACTCTGACTCCCCTGAGCGGGATTAGGTGACCATTGACAATATTACTACATTATGCTGTCCATGCACCGTACACTTTTGTATCCGTGCGTTTTATCACTGGACATTTGGATAGTTGCAATTTGCAGTGGCAGATCCAGAAACTTGGTTGGGGTGCCAACAAACATGGTGTCGCGCTCTAATTTGTGGCTCGAAATTTCAAGTACCTTCATTTTTAAAATTGGGTAATTTGAAATTTCAAGAATCAGCAAAATAATTAGCCCATCACACAACCTATATATTTGTGCATCTCAGGCCAAATTCAAATATGGAAGAGTCATTACTCCATTACTGAACTGTCTTCTGAAAGGGTCTTTGTTTTGAAGAGTACTCAAACAGCCATCATAAATAGACATATTTCAAAAATAGCCCAAATAAATCCTAGGATTCATTTGCAGGTGTCTTATTTCCAAATGTCATAAATAAATTCCAAAAGGAAGTGTTCCAAATTGCCAATAAGAAATTGCCATCCTCCATGCTATAAGATGGTTTAAGTGTAAACTTGAACGATCTAAAATGTATGATCAATAGAAGATGGATAATCATGGACTTTCTACACATGTATGGACAGAGACTTGTGACAAAAGGACTCAATTGGATGCTAGAAACTCTAAAGAGAGATGATGTCTAAATATAACTCTTCAGCTACCATACTTCTATTGCCAATAAGTAATGTAGATGCTTATGCCCTATCTGTGTTTAGTGTCTTCTGCAACAGTATTAGAAAACTTACGTAACATGAAATCCAAATGTAACAAATGGTTGTGAATAAAGTACACTTCTTTGTTTATTTACAATACAAGCAAGTAGAGCCTCAAGTGCCAGACTTAAGAGTCAGAATGTTAATTTATGACTTAATTATCTCAAACAACTCTGTGAGAAACAATTGTTAATAGTTTACAACTTAAGTATCTGAAGAATTTAAAATTACTAGAAAAATACTGATCACTGTAATGTAGGTTTATATCTCAATAATTTACTGATACAATTACTCATAGACTTTAGCATCTGAAGGATGTTAAAAATTAATAACTGAAGAGCAGGAAAGTATCCGTAATCACATCTAACTTAAGTTTCTTGGAAAGTCTACAATATGTTTACTTCTGGCTTGAGCATCATTTAGAACCCTGACCTCATTTCCATGTTCCTAAGTGATCCTTGGTGCCAGGGGAAGATCCAGTGGCTGGGCAAGGGGTCGCCAAGAAACATGTTATCTATTTGGCGATCCTTTTTATCCTTAGAAACTCTATTTAGTTTGTACATTGCACTCATATGTACTTTGTTAAGGCTCTATTTTGAGGATTAATGTTAATGCTTACCACAGTTACATCACAAGCAATAAAAATTTCCAGTTTGCTGTACTTAGTGTCATAAATATCTGTGTAAACCAGAGGATTCTAAAGTAGAGATAGAGCACGGGCGTTTGCACAGCATCTCAGAATCCACATATTTTGGTCATTTTATAAATGAGACTGACCATTAATGTACACATATCATGGTAAAGTATAATATTCCACACCAGCAAAATGCACTGTGCATCATGCCGCCGTGGATCCAATGAATTGTATGTGTAATGTTTCGTTGACAGTTTTCAGGAAAACCTTCTGGAGGAACCCAAGCCTCATCGCCTCATCCCCCTCCTCCATTTCTGAAGTTCGTTTCAATCTCACATCATGTGCTCCCCTCCATGCGAAAATAATATCTTTCACCCCATGTGGAAAAATTCCGAAAATAGTCGTGAAGCAGGATCTGCATCACGAATGTTGATGTCTCTGTACTGTTGATGTTTGCCTAATATTGTAAACGAGGACAAACTCGGGCATAAAATTTTGTTGCCGAGAGCTTTCTCAGACAGAAGGACACATAAAATTTTGTTGCCAAGAGCTTTCTCGGACATAAGTATGCTTGTTACTGAGGTCACTCTCAGCAACAAAATTTTGTTGCCTACTGCTTTCTAGGCAACAATGTAAATTCACTTGTTGTTGTGAAAGCACCAGGCAACAAGTTGCTTGTTGTCTATAAAGCACTAGGCAACAAAATGTTGTTGCCAAGAGTGACCTCAGTAACAAGAATTTATAATAAATTATAATAAATTATGCAAATGTTGCCCGGGTACCTGCCACAAAATTTTGTTGCTGAGGTATACTCAGCCATAAAATTTTGTTGCCTTGTGCTTTCACAGCAACAAGTAAATATACATTGTTGCCTAGAAATCACTGGGCAACTAAACTTTGTTGCTGAAAGTGACCTGATAACAAGTGTACTTGTTGCCAAGAAAGCTCTCGGCAACAAAGTTTTTTATGTCCGAGTTTGTCCTCGGTAACAATATCAGGTTAACATTAACAGTACGGAGACATCAACATCGCTATTGACGACACACTCGTGAAGCAACCCCGTTTCCGTCAATAAGGTACCTCTACGAGTCACCAACAGTTAATTTATTGCGTCGAGTCAATGGACCCTAAAAGAGACAATATTGATAATGCACCATTATCTTTCTTCGGTATCACTTGAACACACTTTAAATCATTTGTCCAGCATTAGAAGCAATTGTTTTTGATAATCTTCATAAAACAAGTCACAAACATCAAGGGCTACATAAAACATTCGGGTTTTTCATGATAAGCAAATCTGACAGAAATTAAATGCAATTTTTAAGAATTAATACACTTTAAATTTTAAAGGTAAGGGCTATTTAATATTTCCCTGAATTGCGAGATTGTGTGTACTTCATCGAACCATTAACACATACAATAGCAAAGAGTAAAAATTCACTCAAAGATCTGTCAGATCTGACAGAAATGCGTATCGTAAAAAACTAGATTGTCTGTTTAATAATCTTCCCCAGACCAACTGATTCAGAAAGAAATTTAACTTGACTTTTGTTGGTACACTAACTTCCTTTCCTTAACACTGGACTGAAACCCCAAGGGTCCCCACTGAAACGTTTTGCTATGCCCCCAACATTACTGGAAAATTGGAATGTGACGACACGATCCATCGTCGGCTTTTGAACAAGCATTACATAGATTGGAAAAGAATTCATCATTGACCACAAAACAATGTGTGTCTCTACCACTAATTCGTCCAACTTGAGGCGAACTTCTTTCAAAGGCAAATGCTGAGTTCGTGTGATTGCCATTTTCTTTTCAGAATAAGACCAGATCAGAAAAAAATTACGCGAATGAGTTATGATGCATTCCCCTTGAATTTGTCACTTGTTGTTTTTCAATGAAAACGTATCCTAAAAGACGAGTTAGTAATCTGTGCAAATAATATGAAAATTACTCAAAAGGACGAATCAAGATTACAAGGGCATTAGGGGTACTTTAGTAGTCCCGTAAAGCGGTGCGACAGCGACTGCGGTTGATACAATTAGGTTACATTATTCTCTACATACAGAGACAGTGATTTCATCTAAGAATTGCTTGCATGGATATCGAGTTTTCCCTAAATTATACAAAGTTGGCAAAGTTGCTAACAAAGGTTTACATGGGGGAAAGCAAAATAAATTCAGCAAAAATTATTGCTTCTAGTGGGAATAGAACCCAGGACCTCTTAATATGCACTCTAATGCATTGCTAACTGTGCTAGGCTAACATGTAATGGATAAGAGATCCCAGAACTGAACTTTGTTTCATGCACCAGTTCACTTTTTCAACCTGGATCATTTCTATAATCAATGGAGTGAGAGAAGATGACTTTATAAAGTTCTCAAAGATTCCGAGTGGCAATCAAATGTCAACTTAGCACAGTCAGCAAGGCATTAGATTCCATATCAACAGGTCCTGGATTCTATCATTACTGGAGACAATATTTGTTGCTGAATTAATTTTGTTCTTCTTAATGTAAGCCTCTGTTGGCAACGTTGCCAACTTTGATAATTTAGGAAAAACTCTAAACATGCTTGTCACAATGTGAATAGGCCTTTTACACTTTATACTGTACTGATCCAAAAACTCGGTAGCTGAGGCCAAGATAAATAAAATCTGTACAGCCGCCTTCTGTGGCCATTTTTTCTTAATTTATTTTTACAGTGACTACCTTTGACTATTCGCCGGATCAACTACTGAATCATAGTACCTTGCCTATCGAATCAGGATGTCGTGAGACAAGTTGGGCACATGCATTTCTTTAATATAATTAGAATTTCTTCTGACTTAACACCAGACAGCAGCATTGCTGATCACTGTGAAATTGTTGATGACAAACCAAATTAGCAAATGTCCCAGTATTATAAATGGAAAATTATGAGAAATGAAAAGTTTCACGTTATTCTCTGGAAGTTCATCTGGGAATTAAAGTAATACATATGGTCACTTACTTAGCATGTGCGTGAAATGGGTACTGTTGATTTTCATGAAAAAGGCATTATATAGTGATAAAATACTTGAGAATTGTTCAATGTCTGAAAAGAAGCATTGGCTACTGCAGTTAGCATTGTTTTGGCCAGAAATCAAGGAAAATATTCTCCGAAATATATGACTATTTGCTTTTGAATATTGCCTCAACGAACCTTTAACGTTTCTACTTTTATTTCTAGATTCGCAATTATTTCATATGTAAATTAACCTCGCATGGGAACTATGAATAAAAGAACTAAAAGTTTTGTCATTCCTCACAGGATTTTATTTCATTAATACCAATAGATTACACTTCAAAAATGATTCAGTGATAATGCGATGACATTCTTTCTTGAAGTTTTATATTCTCTTTCACAATTTGAAATTTCAACCGCAACCAAAAGACGGACACCACTGACTCGTGGATAAATTCATCATTTCCTCCTTGTGCTTCTTCTTGATTTCTGAAATGGATAAATTAAACTTTTCTTTCTTTGCTTTGCATTAATACTGCGTATAAACAATCATTCGCACCAGATGGCAATGGTACTGGAAACGATTTACCTCACAATGACAGAACAAACACAGTGGTTGATTTGTTTCTTTCGGTAGTGCAGACATACATTTCCAAAAATTCTCTTCCTTGTAATTGAATTTTTGAAATTCATTACATGCCAATTATCTCCAAAAACTTCATTCAGATCGGAAAATTCCAATGTCTTTTTGACAGAAGAGTCACTTGTGTATTCATCGTCAAAAAATCTCTTAAAATTTGTTTCACTCAAGGGCATATCAATTGAAAAAGACTTCATGTTCATGCGCTTGCCTTTACTGGCCATTCACAGTGCAGCTAACATTTTAAGAACTTGGTACGTTATTGCTTGAATCTTGTTTTGATCACTTGCAAATGCTGCAGTATTCAAATTCTAGAAAAATAATTGAAAATAACTTTATTCCTGCTGTACAAACATTACATGTGGTAAATTGTTCTGTCATTATGAATGCCTTTCTACTGTTTTATGCTGCTATTTCTTTTACCTTGTTTGCATCATCATTGACGCCTTCATCTGACTGCTGGAATTTAGCCCTTGCAACAGTCTTGCGGTTCATCTTTAGGATCTTTGCATTTTCCCTTTTCCTAAATTTCACATACATGTGGAATCTTTTAGGGCATGCTCTGAATTACGATGCGGATCTTGGGACATTGCTTGCCTTGTATCGCCTGTAAACTCAAGAAATTTTTCAAATTCTAAGAAATCTTCTTGATAGTACTCTGTTGGAATGTTCATGTCCCAGTATATCTTGAATTTTCGTGGCTCTCTGCATAATCTCTTTTCCCTGTCCTTGACTAGAAATAAAAACAATAAATAACTTTATTCAAAACATTTACAACATCACTATTTCTAGCTCTGAAATTTTCATTTCATATACAAATTACCATGGATTTTTTGCTTCTTGACATAATGCGGAACCTTGAACACTACATCTGTGTGTTTCATTCTGCGCTTCTTTCTGGCAAGAACAGCACATTTAACCTTCTCATCTCTTTTCATTTTACGATTGAAATTTGGCCGTACTGAACCTTTTCTTATTTTCATCTTCCCTTTAGAAGGTTTAGTTTGACATTGCTCGTCATTTTTCATCTGGGATTCACGCAATTTTTTCAAAGCATTCAAAGTCTTTCTTCCCTTTAAACCGACTTTGTACACTTTTATCAGCTCCGATTTATCATCTGGTTTCTCTTCAACATCAACATTTGCCACATTGCCTTCAACCTTTACATCACATTTGGTTGTAATGCATTCCTCTTGACTGCCAATCCAGTCTACATCTTTTACATCTTGACTGCTAGCATTTCGCACATTCTCTTCATTATTTTCCAGAGGACCTTCCAAAACTAGGCCCAATATTACTTCTTTGCCGAACTCATCATAGCCATAAACTATTTTTGAAAAAGGACAATTTTCAGCAGCTTCAACCAATTGAACTTCATTCCATTGCGGTGCATCTGATGGCTGGTGGACAATATCTACAAAAATATAAATAAATACATTAACACACTAACAAAACCGGCCATTTAACTCTTCCTTGAGCAGCATCACAGCGTGGGAAAAAATAAGGCGCCATCTGCAGTTTAGTTGCATCTTAGCGCGAAGTCTCAGGAAATTTTTGCTGGTTTCCATTTTGTACAAATTTTATTGAAAATAAGCCATTATCAGGTAAGATTTCATGTCTAAGTGAAAGAAGTTATGTGCATGCACCGTCTTACTGTCTAATAGTGATTGATGATTTGATTTATGCACAGCATTTGAGCATTTCAAATCGCGCTCGATGCACGCATAACCATGAAGGCGAAAATAGGTGCAAATGAAATTTGTATCCATTTATACATACCAATTTATTATCCAGTTTCCTGTACATTTCAATGTTTATTTCTGTCAGCAATAGTAAATGAACTAAGGAAGATATTTCTACGTATAAAGTAATATGTACTGTTTAGGAAAGTTCCATTTAAAAAATTCCTGAAAATTATGCTTCAATTTTCTTCATTACGATTATAGATTGGTGCAGTATGGCAACTGGTGGTGACCCAAATGGAAAGGAGGTGGACAAAATCAGTGACCTTTTGTCCAAAGTACATCTTGATATGATGGATGAGGAGCACAACTATGTGTATGTAAATTCATTTCTGCAAAGAATTCTTCAAATAATTTATGTGCACAATATTCATGGGATCACATGCAGCTAACATGCAAAGGACTGTAAATTTTATTTCTTTTTTAGCCCTCACTTCATACCCGCACCAACACCTGGCACAGCATCTCAACCTTCATCCGGCCAGTTTACTCAAGGTGCACCTTCGCAAGCATTGTCTGCAGGAGCTTTGATGCTTCCTCCTTTGCATTCAGCATCTGGTGTACCATTGGTGGCACCTAATCCTGCTGCACCTTTGGCATTGATGAGCAGCGGTATGATTTCAAGTGACAGCAGTACAAGCAACACTTCCTCGTCCAGTGGTGGAAGTCTTTCTTCACAGATGGGTTTAGAACCACGACCTCATTTCCAGAGTTTGCGAGCACCATCCAATGAGATGATCTTTGATGCGTAAGTACATGTTCATTTCTTGTTACTGTCTTTCTACAGACAGGGAGAACAGCATATGGCTCACAGATGGAAATGCAGGCCAACGAATGGGAAGGAGATATGAGACGTGAGTGCATTTGGGCTATTTTGTTCAGTCATGAATACTTTGGTGATAAATTCCTTTGTACATGCATGTATGTGTGTCTTTACGTTTGTACAAATAATTTAAAATTTTTATTTTCCACACCAGACTTACGAATATCTTCTGGAGCGATCCCAGATACGTGAGCTCTTACTTTGACCCGAACTTCACGCCTCATGCAGCTCAGCCCCATGAGGTCACCTTGCTGATACCGAGTCTCCACAATCCAGGCGAAACAGTACCGGTGAATGTACCAAAGGAGGAATTGATGAATATCTACTTGTGCATACTGCAAGCTCATGAATGGCAAGAAATTGCAGCAGCACAACTACAGGCTTCACAGGAAAGCTTAGCAGCACAAAGGTAAGATGTCGAGTAAGAACGTAATTTTTTTTGCATCCCATCACAAACAAAATTGCCAAACATACTTCTACGTAATCGTATACAATTTTACTTCAGGAGAGACTTGATGCAGAACCCACCAGTACTTCCCCAGCAGTACATCCCACCAAGAGGAAATCCAAGTGCAGTACAACGTGGAGCAGTTGATATCTCACCCGACCTTATGGCCAGTGCAGGAATCACCCAGATGATTGCTCCACAAGCAGTGACACTGACAATGGCGCAGATGGGTACTCAATGACAAGCTGCTCAACAGATGGTTCAAGCTGTAATGGCACAACAACTGCCTACCGCGATTCCGCCACAAAACATCGTGCCTTTAGCAGGTCAAGGTCAGGGCCAAAGTGTTCAAGTTCAGAGTATGCAACAGTTATCTACTGGTGCACAAGTGATGCCTCCGCAGACTATGAATCTGCATGATTTACCTGATTACCTGCGTTCACAAGGTAGACGCATACAATTCACAAGAAGGCCTGATTATCAGCAACCACCTCGTTTCTGAAAACTGTAAACTTGCTGCTGATAGTGCTTCCACCACCGCATATTTGCCATGTGCAATGCACAAATTCAAAGTGTATTCTGTTTTAGGATGTAACTGGATATTTACAAATTAGTATTAAGACAATTCGTTTTTTGAAGGCTTTACCTTAGAACCATTTGTACTTTATTGCAAAATTCTGCAAAAGCTGTCCTACTTTCCTCACAAATTGTTCCCTTTTTTAAATAGCCATTTAAATTTAGATTGAAAAATAAACATGACAAATCATTGTGATGAACCTACAAATTTATTTTAATTTTAGACCCCCAAAAAGTAGAATAGACATGAAGCAATGTGAAAACATTTTCACCTTCTCTTAAACCTTTTCTGATCTCAGTATTTCTTATATGTTTACCTCTTTGTCAGAACAGTGGGGAAATTAGTTCTACCTTAGTAAAAAAATGATATTCTTATAATTTAGACATGGAACCCACGGCTACAGAAAAAGAGGACAATTGTGCAGGACAAATCAACTTGCATGATAGCTCAGAAAAGAGAAATGGGAAAAGTGCTGGCACTTCTAAAATAAGGAAGCTGAAGCAGAAATTGCATGGCGTCCTAATATCCATGAACAGTTGAACTGTTTATTAGAGTTTTTTGTATTTATTTTATCATTTACACTGGTGTGTAGCCATCAAGTCATGCTATTTTTAGCACAGTAGCCTAAGTTACAAAGTTTTCTTAAAGACAAAGTTTAGGGTTCATTCACACTAGGCGACGACGACAAAGTAGATTTACGGCGACAAAGTAGATTTTATTCACACTTGGCGATGGCGTTTTTTTTGTCTTGACGACACTTTCTGTTTGTTTTGCTCTACATAGTGTCCTAGAAAAAACATGTGCTTTTGTTATGGAGGACGACGTTGCGTTATTAAGTAATTTTGCGTCAGAAATATATCATTAGGGCGGGAAAAGTTATGCATAATTACGTGAGATGCTAGCAAGTAACTTTTACAAACAAGACATGGTTCGTGGGCAAGGTTTATCCAAAAATCAGAGGACAGATGCTCCTAAGTTAACTGCTGGAAATAGCAGGGGAGCTGGTAATTCTAGAGGGAGAGGAGGTAGGGGAGGTAGGGGTGGTAAGGTTGTTTCTGTTCCTGCAAGAAGGCAGATTTTAGTTAATCGACCTAGACAAGATAGACATGATCAAGAAGATGAAGTGGATTCTGATAAAGAGAATGAAAATGAAGAGCTTGACGACCTGGATGTGAGACAAGAAGAAGAAGAGGAAGAAGAGGATGAGACGGAAGAAGGGTTTGAGTGGAAGTGCAGGCTGTTGGAAGTCATACAGCAATACCCTGAAGTGTTTGACCTTGCAGATCCAAGGTATAAAGATC
>JBCAUG010711871.1:0-13192 GCA_038406175.1 Haplosyllis leylae
AGGAATAAAGTGGCTAAACCAAACTTGTCTGACTTGGTTATTTGTCTGAGTATTGCACTTTCACATCAGGATTTAGATTTCACTGAAGAGGCGCAGGATTTACACACTTGGACTTTAAAAACAACATTTTGGCTCTAGTCTAGAAGCTAAACTCGATGAGTAGTTTCTAAGCTACGCAACAACAGGTTACATGTGGACTTTTCTTAAAAAGAACAGTAAATTATTAGAACAAAACAAACCTCAAAACAAAACAGCCGAGTGTTGGATAAAAGTAGGGAAGGCATGACTGCCACATTTCATTCGTCGACTAGTCGGGTCTAACCCTGCCCTTTTCTTGGACGTCATCTCCGGTTATGATAAGTATGCCTAATATAAACTGCAGTCATTGGTGGGAATTTGTTTAAACAGAATGCTGCCATGACGTTATTTTAAATCTACATGCCAGCAATTTCGAACGTTCAACGACGCAACGTCATTTTTAATCTTTCAGAGATTTCTAGTTGGGTCGACAACCATTGAAAAGTATGTGAAATCCTCCACGACACCGACGATATACGTAACTAACGTAACTTTAACGTTCAATGAGACGTTTAAATGGACGTTCTCCGGATTAAATGTCAACGTCTCGCAATGTCGTCTTGATTCTATCGGCATCATTATGGAACCAAGCCAGTCTAGCCAGTCTAATAACATGGTAGAGGAACCAAAGGTCTCAGTCTACAACAGCTCCTTTGGAACTTTAGATTTAAATCCCGGAACAAAAGCAGAGATAACTCAATGCCACATGGATGGTCACATGAAACAAAGACCCACCCTGATCACAGCGAATAAGTCTGATATATCAATTCAAAACTGTCAGTTTCTAAATTTCATCAACGAGAAAGGTTCTACAATTCTATTCGGGTACAACAACAGTCACGTCACCATAGAGAATTCAGTCTTCATCCGACACAACAGTTCCAAGGGAGTTTTAGTTCTCCAGAATAAATCCTCCATGAGCGTCAGGCATTCGTTGATGTCTCAGAATGTTGCCTTCACTTTCCGTTATTCTACAATAATGTTATTTGATGATATCAAAGCGGTTATTGATAACACTGTGTTTAGGAACAATTCAGCCTTGGCAGGAGGAGCTATAAATGCAGAAAATAAGTGTCGAGTTACACTAGTTAAATGTACCTTCTCTTCAAACAAAGCCATCACAGGAAAGACATTGAACATTCCAGAAAACCCTGACACAGGAAAGGTCACCAACAGTCATGCGTCATTCAATCAAATATGGTCGGAGATTCAAAACCCTGAATCCATTAAAGGTAAAAAACTCAACATTCGAAAAAAATCAAACAGGCGCCATCTTGATCTAAATAACCTCAGAAGATTTACGCCCGCCAGTCGTATGTTATTCAAGCAAATGTTACGTCTCCAAAAACCCAAAGCTCTTCCGTCAGGAAGAATGGGCAATTCCAGAAACTCAACTGCACCCGACCTTGATCAAAATTACACTGGAATATTCAAACCCACGGTGCGTATGTTGATGAACCAGACGTCATCAGATGCCAAACAACCTGAAGCTAATGCAGTCGATCAAACTCATCGCCTGATTAAAAGTTCCATCCTCAGAAATTCTGTTGGGCAAGAAGGTTATCCACCTGGTATGGGAGGGGTTGTTCTTGTAGTAACACAGTCTCAGCTTGTCGTGACAAATTGCGTATTTCAAGATAATTCTGCTCAGGTTGTGGGAGGTGCTATTAGTGCAGGACTCGGTGTTAGACTAGACATACAAGGAACGACCTTCAAGGGAAACACCGCTCAGTTGTATGATGGTGGAGCCATTGATGTGCAACAACATGTTCATCTTCGTGCGACAGATTGTACGTTTATAGATAATCATGCGGAACAGAACGGGGGAGCAATATGTGGAAGTTATTATGCAGTCTTAGAAATACAAAGGACCAATTTCACAGATAACAGTGCTTTTCAATCAGGAGCCATTAATGTTCAACAATCTCATCTTCGTGCGACAGATTGTACGTTTATAGATAATCATGTTGAAGAGTTAGGTGGAGCTATAGTGGGAAATTATGATGCAGTCTTAGTAATACAAGACACGAGTTTCACAGGTAACAGAGCTACACACGGAGGAGCTATCAATGTCCAACAGCAAGTAAATCTATCCTTAACAAACTGTAGACTAGATCGTAATTTTGCTACTGAACATTCAGGTGCTATATCTGCAGTGATTAATGTAAAATTGGAAATACGGGAAACAAACTTCACCGGTAACACTGCTTCAAGTGATGCGGGAGCCATGTTCATTTCACAATCTGAATGTCATGTTGTATCATCTGTGTTTCACAGAAACACTGCCAAAACAACCGGTGGAGCTGTGCATATTCAGTCAAATTCATCACTGCAAATAGAAAATACAAACTTTACAAATAACAACAGCTCTGATGGAGGAGCCATCTCTGGTGACTCCACCTACACACTGCAGGCAATTATGTGCATTTTTTGGAAGAACTTTGCAAAACAGTCAGGAGGGGCTATTCAAATGAATGATAAAGCCATAGCTGTAATTACAAGGTGTCATTTCCTGTTAAACCATGCAGCCACTGGTTCAGGTGGAGGTATAAATCTCAATAATCTGGAACAGGCCTCTATAACAGACACATTCTTCCTGAGAAATGTGGCATCACGTGATGGAGGTGCTATTGACATAACTGGTGGAAATGATATCATCATTGACAAAGTGGCATGTATTGGTAATTACGCTACAGTACTTGGCGGCTGCCTGTCCATTAATACCGCGACATTAACATTGAACAACAGTGAAATCAGCGAGAATGTTGCTAAAGACCGTGGTGCTGGTATCACTATTAGTGATTCAAGAATTCAGGTCGGTTACTAACAATGATCCATACGTACCTATTAGTGTGGAATTATCTACATTCTTCCCCAGTGGATAAACTATAATAAATCTCACAATGAAATGTTCTACTCCTTTAAAAAGGAAATTTATCTTTTTATACATTTTTTTCTTGTAGATAATAAACACGTTATTAAAGCAGAACTACGGAAGTAATGATGTTGTTCATGTTCATTATGAAATAGATATCTTGCTTCAAATGTGTCATTTCATGACAAACATCACAGCAGTTACTGTAGCAGAGCCTGTTGAGCCCAGATCCCTTGAAATCAACATACGAATGTCACAGTGTAGCTTTTCATTAAAAACCAGTGACAAACAAACAAAAGTCATTTATTTTCAAAGAACACGACACGTTTCTTGGAAGCTGTGGAAAACAAAATTCCAAATAAACTCTTATCACACAATGTCGAATAACACGAACTTTACAACGAATCTGGACAGAATCATAACGATCAATCCCAAACAACCGTTTCCAGGAACGGTATCTGAGACACAGTATGCGTCAGGTAACGACTGGAAATGAATTTTGTGATTTTACGCAGATTATGTCCTATAAATGAATTTAATAGAGGAATCTTTTCTGGTCCGTTTCCAATTATCTGTAATGTTTTTATTTCAGCTTCCCCACTGCAGTGTTCTGACAATTGCCGGTGTCATTATTTCTTTGAGGAGAAGGCAAATGTATTGAACTGTTCACAAACAAATCTTACAAGTTTGACAGAACTGCGGATTCCAAATGAAACTATGTGGCTTGTTGCGAAATCCAACCATGTGCTGAGTTTGCAGTGGTCAGAGAGTCTGAAAGCTATAGAACATTTTGACTTTCAAAACTCAAGTGTTCGCCATATCACTGATGAGTTTTTCTCAAAAATTAGTGCCATAAAGAAAACATTATTCCTAAATTTGGCAAATAATAACTTGAGGGCTTTCCCTGAAACTTTGAATGCAACTAGTTTTTCTGAAGTTTACTTGGCAGGGAATCCCATAGACTGTAACTGTGACATGTTGTGGTTCGCTCATTGGCTCAATACAACAGAACCACAATCTCAGAACCGAATCGTGAAAGATTACAAGCGGGTGCTGTGCGCCGGAGGAAGGTGGAATGGAACTCAAGTCTACAATCTAAGTCCTGTACGAATGGGATGTTTCCCAAAGATTTTAGCAAAGTGAGTAGTTGATAACAAGAAGTATTGCTTAATTCTACGTTCTTAATCAACTGAAGCGTTACTGTTAAAATGACGTAAGAGAACGTCAAGCGTAGTTCTGTACGCATACAATAAAGATTTTCCTGATTAAATCATATTTACATTTTAAGCTTGAATTAACATCAAGAGGTTTAAGCAATTTCAGCAAAAATTCACCTCCACTGGGATTTGAACTCATAACACTGACCATCACTGGATCTAAGGTTGAATGCTTGTCCAGATAGGCCACAGAGGCCTGTCCTACTTGGCAGACATTTAACTGAAGTTTTTTTCGTGCACCATTTCACATTCTGAAAAATCATTGAAGCATATCTGATGTAAATTCTGTCTTAAAATGTAAAATTTGGTCTTATCATGAAAAACTCGTTAAAATTGAAACCCGAATCAGAATTCGATTCTCTTTTTAAAAATACCTTACAAAACCAAGGAAACTGATGAGTCTCAGAAGGTTGGAATCAAACATGCCGTTTTAATGCCATATACAACAGCATATACTGTTGTTAAATGCCAATAGAAACTGACTGGTAGATATTTTTGTCAGAAAAAATATCAGCTTTTTATTCTCCTTTAATTCTCAGTTTCATCCACATTTCATTTTGGAACAGCTGTCATTTTTGTTAATCTCTTTATCTTTCCAATATATATATATGTGTGTTTATGGTTATTTCGCCTCCCAGGTGGATCATTGAAGTAGCAGCTGGAGTCGGATCCTTTGCTCTTCTTGCTATCCTAGCAATCGTTTTAGTGTCGAGAAGGTGAGGCTCCCTTATCTTTGACCTCAATTCTGTCAGATAAGACAAAAAGACGTCAATCAAGTAATTCCGGACACAATGCATCTGATCTAATAGTCCTATCAGGACTCAAACGCAGTGGCGGATCTAATATTTCCCAGAGGAGGGGGCGCCAACTCCAGGGGGAGCGCCAACCTATTATTTGGCCAATTTTTTCCAAAAACTGCACGAAAATCAAGAAATTTTGGGCCAGAGGAGGGGGCGCGCATCCCTCGAATCCCAATGTAGATCCGCCACTGATTTAACTACATCCACTAAAGTCAACACGGCCGAATGTAGAACTTGTCAGAGGAGGGGGCGGCAGGTCCAGAAAGGGGGGGGGGTGCCAACCCAATATACTTATACATTTTCTGAAAAAAGGTACCCCTTGAAATTAAAGAAATTTTTTGTCCATGGGTTAGGGGCGCCCCTTATTTATTTATTTATTATTGATTTATTTATTTCCACAGATGGAGAGAGATAATGTTCCTGAGATACATATATTTTGGAAAGTTGCCGAAGGACAAACCCGAACAAAACGAAGCAGAGATGCGCAACGACGCATTCTTTTGCTACAGGTTTGTACTTCGAGGTGACCTTAACATCCTGGACAAGCCCTTAACACCTTAGCAGTTTTATGAAAATTAGGCCTACTTTAACCTTCTGTCATTGGCTGGATTTTGTTTACACGAGAATGTTGTTGTCATGACGTCATTATGCACGTGCCACCAATTGGGTCAAGACGCAACGTCATATTTCTCTATTGTAACGCTGCTTTTGTACGAAAGGAAATGAAGTCAGGTATAAAGGTAGATATTCAGCGGTACTTTCTATTCGTTTGACGTAACTTGACGTTATGCGTGATAACTGCACATTATTAGGCTAAACATCCGGCTGAGCTCCGTTGCGCATGAGTATAGCTTATGAGACTTATTCTATGTGTTTTAGAACCATGTAAAATTCCTAGCTATTTCAAGCAGACATAATCGTTTACCATAGATTCCATTCTAGAAAACGTTGATGTAGACATTCGATTTTTTTTCAAAATTCTTTCATCAAATTAGATGAATTTGACAAAAATGAATTTGACAAAAAAGAGGGATTCGAACCTCAGACCTCCTGATTAATTTACTGACTGCATTAACCGTTACACCACAGACACATCTGTGCCTGTAGGGAGCTTTAAACAGGCCCTAATTCATGCTCCACTGGTTTTGTCCAATTCGTCTAATTGGACGAAAATCTCCTCATTTTGAAAAAACTCAATTACGTGTAAACAAGGCTTTATTTAAAGAGACAGAGATATTCCCATAGTTTACTTAGAAAACTTGTCAAGCGGAAACCGTGTAATATTACGGATATTGTGGTTAGAACACGCCAAAAGCCAATGGAATTATCCCCAAAGTGTTTTTGATAAGAAACCATCGTGAAGACACTTCGGGAACGTTCGTCTAATTTCATTTGATATAAATTGGCGTTTTTCAAACAGAAATAGCTAGATAGTGAGGTTCATATAATTTCATTTGATATAAATTGGTGTTTTCCATGCAGAAATAGCTAGATACTGAGCTTTATGTAATTGCAATTACCTTCACCATCTAGACTCTCAACCAACGTGGCTGACATACTAGTGAATAAGATTATAAAAGGAATTTTAAATTCTTAACATCTTCCACATTATATGGTTACAAGAGGCTGCAATGTATTTTCCAAATGGTTAACCATAATTGGGAAAATGAGTATTTCAGCCAATAATCGGAAAGAGATCGTCAGTGTGTTTTTTTTAACCAATCAGCAAAAGACCTTCATCAAAATCGATTCATGACGCCTAGTATAAGATCTATATTGATAGACGTGATTTTCAATGATATAACAAAGCTTGAATAGCAAAAGGTTTCAATAAGAAGAAAAAAATGACGTCATGAACACAGTTCGAATGTCGTCTCGTGACATTGTTAGATCTAAATGACGTCATGGCAGCACTGTATGTAAGCAAATTCCAACCAATGACTGCAGGTTAAAGTAGGCCTACCTAATTATCATAAAACTGCCAAAGGTTAAGGGCTCGGACCGGATGTTAAGTCCCTCGAAGTAACCACTAACGGGCCATCAATTAATGATTAATTAATGAGTATCGCAATGCCATTTACAGCAGTGAAGTTTTCCTTCAGTAAACAAAGCTTGACCATGTTTCCACTATTGTACTACTTCTAATTGAAATAAACTGCAGAACAAGTTGAGTGAATTTTAATGTAATTCTAAATGTGGCATGCTGCCTGGAAATGCAATTAATGTGACTGTTAACTACATCTATTTCTGTTGAATCTACAGTCCTAATGACTTCCGCTGGGTTCGGGAAGTGTTTATAACGGGGACAATTGGACGTTCTTCCCTCAAATGTACAAGGTTATGTCTCATAGACAGGACTGGGATACTCTCAACCCCCAGACGGTTACTAATTACATTTATCTTTTCACAGTCAAAAGGATTTCCGCTGGGTTAGAGAAGTGTTTATAACTGGGACGAAGGGATCAGGCAGACTGGGCCGGAAGTTGGACTTGGAGAGAGACGAAGGACTTACCTTCCACTTGCTGCAGCGAGATTCAAACCCTGCAAACACCACGGCTCATAACGTAGTAGATGCAATAGATCACAGCAAGAGGGTCATCATCATCCTCTCAGCGTAAGTTCTTCTGTCTAAAGTACAAGGTTATGTCTGATAGAGGTGATAGATCACAGCGAGATTGTCATCATCTTGTCCACGTAAGTTTCTCTTCATTCCAAAAGCAGAAATGTGACGTCATGACGTTAGTTCACGATGCTGGCACCTAAAATGGCGTCACCGATGAGCAAATCAGCTGATTGGACAAAAAAAAGCCAGAACATTTCCCCGAATCTTTCTAAGACTACATGAGTCAGCAAATAATACGGAGTTTTTCGTTTTCGCTGGTTTGACTGCTTTGCAATTGAAATTCCACTTATTAAGTGTTATCTTGCTGAAAGAACTTTTAGGTTTATGTTCTTCTATTTAAAATTGTGCAACTTAACACACGTCATGTCCAATTTTTCTGTCAATTCAAGCAAAAAATTCCTTCTCAAGTTCAGAAGCACCGAATAAATAATTTAATTTGTTATCAGAAACTGCCTCTTAATCTCAGATTTGTAAACATTTCGAATTCATTTTCACTTATAGAAACTTCCTTGAGTACGAGTGGGGTATGGAGACCTTCCGCATCGCGCACGACCGAGTGGTCAATGGAAGAAACGATCTACTCATAGTTGTACTAAAGGAAAAGATCAACGTTGAGAAACTACCTCCAGATCTCAGACCTTATATTCGTAAGTTTATGAATTTCAATCACATATCATGTAATTTGCGTACATGCACATGTACACAGGTAGTGCGCATGTGCACAGGTAGTGCGCATGTACACAGGAAGTGTGAATGTAGACAGGTAGTGTGCATGTACACAGGTAGTGCGCATGTACACAGGTAGTGCGCATGTACACAGGTAGTGCGCATATACACTCGAAGTGCGCATGTACACTCGAAGTGCGCATGTACGCAAGTTGTATCTGGACATTTCAAAGCCATTACAACGGTGAAACAAACTCAACAGTCACTAAACTTTTCATTTTTCCAAAAAAAGTATCTTTCAATAAAAATTGCAAATTTTATTCAACAAAATTCAATTTTGTCTCAACTGTAAGATACCATGTCTTCAAATAATTCTGGGAGTTTGACAAATGACTTTAGCCAATGCAGATTTAAATGGCGTAGTCAACAACAAGGCCATGTATTACCTCACCGTATTTCAGGGACTGACAGTTACACTGATGGGAAATAAGAATCTGGTCAACATGAAGAAACGTCTGAGGTTCCAGTTGACTCATGTTCCTCTAAAAGTTCTACAATAATCTACTGGGGTTTTTTTTCTACTGTTTTTCTACTGTAATCTACTGTTTTCTTTCAGGGACCCACACTGGAACAAAGGATTGGAAGACGATGAAGAAACGCCTCCTATTCTAGTTGTCCCACGCTCCTCTCATAGCTGTATAATAATCTACTGTTTTCTTTCAGGGATGAACAGTTACATTGATGGAACCAAGAATTGGAAGACGATGAAGAAACGTCTGAGGTTCCAGATGCCTCATGTTCCCCTCAAAGTTCTACAATAATCTACTGTTTTCTTTCAGGGATGAACAGTTACATTGATGGAACCAAGAATTGGAAGAACATGAAGAAACGATTGAGATTCCTATTACCTCGAACCCCACTGAAGGAGTTCCGTGGTGAGAAAGACGAAGAAGATATTTGGGACCAGTACCATGCGGCATTTCAGGCTCCTGGTACCACCACAGAAGAAGCTGAAGCTGACAACGACTCCAGAACAAGCAATGATGAGGCAACTGGTTTTGCTGAAGCTAGGGCAGAGGGCGGTGCGAGGTACCTGGGTGGTTCAATAGATAGGGTGAATAATCCGCCCAATGTTCCACAATATCTGCCCAACGTTCCAGAATATCTGTCTAATGCTGCAGAATGTCCTCCCAATGCTCCAGTATATCTGCCCAACGCCCCAGAATATCTGCCCAATGCTGCAGAATATCTGCCCAACACCCCTGAACATCCGCGGAATACTCCGGAATATGACACAACCGGGAGTATTAATCTTGAAGCCGAGGACGTCCAAGCTGCCTCCCAGGTACATCAGCTGCCCGATTCAGATGAGACTTCAAACGACGATAGTGCCCCACTCTTAGCCAACATGTATTGATTGTGAAAACTGTTAAATGATTCATGTAGAATTACATGTCGGATGTAATAGTTTTGTGAAGAATTAGCTATTGTAAATATAGTATGTATTTCTTGTATGTCTTGTGTTTCATGTATTATTTATCATTATCAGTTTCAAGGAGACGTAAGGCCTTCGTATTCGCATTTTGAAATCTATGTTTGTAATAACCGACGCATTCGAGTTTTTCCTAAATTACAAAGTTGAAAAATCTGGCGATTACTTCTTTTCTATTTTTTTGCTATGCTAAATTTTTTACCGTTGGTGAGATGTGCTGTTCAAACCTCTAATTAAGATTATGTATCAAACGAACTTACATGTCTAGATATGTAGCAGAAAATGAAGCTTAAACTGAAACACAAAAATGACAGATCTGCCAGATCTGGCAATTACGGAAAAACACGATTATGTTTTTGTGACCTTTCACACGCATCTTCCAAATTACCAAAATACTAGTGTTAACTATTGTTATATACTGTTACAACACGGTTTAAGATAGGTTTAAGCTTTTCATGGAAGGATAAATGACGTCATAATTTTTAGTGATAAATGGCGTCACAATTTTTAGTGATAAATGACGTCACAATTTTAGTGATAAATGACGTCACAATTTTTAGTGATAAATGACGTCACTATTTTTAGTAGACAAGGCGATAGAGAACTGATGAATTTAAAGGCCTATTCACACCAACGAAAAGCGAAGGCAAAAGCGAAAATAGATCAAAGAAAATTTCCCTTTCGCTTTCGCTTGGTGTGAATAGACCCTTTGTTCTGCTTACGCAGCACGACAGACGGTCATGTTTTCACAGGTGTCTGTCCGTCTGTTAACACGGGGCAGGGGTGTTTACCCATCTCCATCCCATAATACTTCAACTGGTCCCATGTCCTTTCCATTGCGTACCCCCTGCTAACCCCCCCCCCCTTCCGACCAGGACAGGACTGGGTACCTCCACAACCCACAATCCCTTCCTCCGGGACAGAATAGTAGAGTGAGCACTTGTTACGCGGCGGGCGGTACGCCTCTTGTGTAGAGGATTTCTTGTTGAAAATCTATGTACGTTTGTGAATAAGGTAAATTCTCACGCCAGGCAAGTAATATTGACCGATGTTCACGCGTCACCGGGAATTGAAGTTTTTTTCCTTCAAAAAAAAAAAAAAGGAAAAAGACGTCAAAACGTTTGTTCAGTAGGTAATAGAAGAGATTAGATAAAACAAAAGCTTCATGTCAAACTAATTTATACTGTAAACAATTTTATGTCAGTTTATTATAATCAAGAATTGTCTATTTGTAAATAGTTGTATCTATTGTATCCACGAATAATCCGCAGTGTTAATCCGTAATGTTAATCCGCAATGTTAATCCGCAATGTTAATCCAGAATGTTCATCCACTATAATCCTTAATGTTAATCCTCAATGTCAATCCACAGTGTTATTCCGCAATATTAATCTGTAATGTTAATCCAGAATGTTAATCCGCAATATTAATCTGCAATGTTAATCCACAATGTTAATCCAGAATGTTAATCTGCAATGTTAATCTGCAATGTTAATTCTCAATGTTAATCTGCAATGTTAATACACAATGTTAATCCGCAATGTTAATGCGCAATCTTAATCCGTGATATTAATCCGCAATGTTAATCCGCAATGATAATCCTCAAACTTATCCGTAATATTAATCCGCAATGTTAATCCGCAATGATAATCCTCAAACTTATCCGTAATGTTGTTGTGACTCTGACGAGTCTGGAACCAACAAGCTCTCGCACATCAGTCCAGGATTCTAAGTCAAAAAAGTCTGGACGTTAGGTTTAGGGGTCTAAGGGTACGTTTACGCTGACCTCTTAGCGACAACGACGCAAAATCTTCTTAGCGGACGTCACATAGGAACGGGTATGAAACGCATTGTTAGCAGTGCCAGCTGACGCTAACGCCAACGCCAACGCCAGCGCTCAGTATAAACGAACCCTAACGCCACCACAATGTTAATCTGTATTGGTCGTTTGACAAAAAACCGCATGTTTGTAAATATGAATTAGTACCCTGTTTAAGTGTATGTATATTTGTGCCACATTTTTACAGAATATATTGATTGCTTCATACAGAAATCAAAGCGTTTGTTTAATTTAATTATTAGCTTAATTACTAGTTTAGCTACCGGGTTAATTACTAGTTTAATTACTAGTTTAATTACTAGCTTAATTAGTAGGAATATGATAGCAATTAAATAGAATTCTCTCCTCGTTTCCCGCCAAAATGCGCCAATCATTTCCATTGACACTGATTTGTACGACAGAGTTAAACAATAGATTTCAATGATAGCATAACAACAATTGGCTGGTAAGAAATGGCATAGTTTACTCCCTTTGGCAGCAAATTGATTCGGTTAGCAGCGGTTGATCCAGGATTTCTCAGAAAAGGGCGTCAACTCCAGAGGGGGGGGGGCGCCAACACATTATTTGACCAATTTTCCCCAAAAACTGCTAGAAAATGAAAAAAAATTGGCCCAGAGGGGGCGCATCCCTCACACCACAATGTAGATCCGCCACTGATTAGATATTGTCGAACGAACGTCATCAACGTTGATTTGATGACGTCACAACATTCTGTGTAGTTTTACTTGAACGTCATCTGCTTACTTTTCCAACGCTTGTGTCCGTCGGAAATCTCGCAAACATCCCTAAGTGAACCGGAAATATTTCACCGTTATGACGGATCTCCTTAACGTAAAATTCTATTGTGATCCATGCATGTCTCCACAACCCACCGGCGTCCCTACCCTTAATCACGCCATGTGCGTGAGAGGCCGGGACTTCCTTTTTTTTCTAAATTTTTTCAAGGACGTTTTGTAATGGGACTGATATCCTTGTTTTGACGACCAACATTGGTTTCCATGGTGAGGTGGATCCCTCGCTTGTGTACTTTCTTGCGTGCTAACTTCTTGGCAGCCGGCATGGCAGCTGAGCCTTTTTTTTATCCATGTACTTGGAGATCATGTATCCACAGGCATTAGTGGGGGTTCAAACCCATGACCGCTGCACAATGCTCTTAACCATTTGACCAGGATTTTCTTCACCTGTTTTTCATCCCACATAGATTTGCTGTGACTTTCGCATCATTAAATACACCTGATGTCGCAACAAAGGCAACAACATAGATTTCATGTGTCTTTCTCATTTTGCCTCACCTTTATTTGACCATCTAGATCTATTGCTGTTATAGTATTGAATTCATTCGGGTTTTTCGTTTTCAACACAAATCTGACATTTCTGTACAAAATTGACATCGAGGGTTTTAAAAAGTTTCAGCAAAAATAAAATTGCCTCCAGTGGGATTCAAACTCACAACAGCAGCCATCACTTGGATTCCTAAATTCCCTCAGCCACAGAGAAACTTGTTGAACACAAAATCCTTAAACAGAAGTTGGATCATTTCCAGAATCAATAGAGCATGACTTTATAAGGGTCTGAAAATCTGAGACTGCCATGGACTGACA
>JBCAUG010711882.1:0-13191 GCA_038406175.1 Haplosyllis leylae
GACCTGGCTGTGAACTTGATGAACGGGTTCAACAAGACCTTAGTGCCGGAAGACGTTAGCCGGCTGAACCTGTTTGATGCATTCTGAATACTTATTGTATGGGCATACTGGTATTTGGTGCGGTATTTTAGCGGGGCCGGCATACATGACGGCCACCACGCCGCCTTAGCCTATTCCTTCTTGGGCATCGCCAGATGGTTTGGCGGAGTATTCCACCAGCCGCCCTTCAACTCCAAGCCTCGGCAATGCTACGATGACCGGGTGGCAAGGACAAGTGCCTGGAATGATTACACGGGCATGGCCTATCTTATGAATGTGCCGGAGGGAGTCCAGGGATGCCAGTTCATGTTGTTAGACCTGCTGGGAATGATGTTCACGAGCGTGGCCAGGCAGGAGAGGCCGGTAGGGGACCCCTGGAGACCCAAAAGCACCATGACCATGGCTAAATGGCATGAGTCAGTGGCCAAAGCCCAGAAAGAGGCAGTGAACAGAATAGCCGCCCACCTGGGTACCCAGATGATTCAGAATGGCCGGGTTTACCCCGGCCCCCTCCAGTATGCGCCGCACCAATATCTGGACCATGTCTTCCCCTTCTACACTGACCCATCAGTCTTCGGTATTGATGGATGACTCCCACCCAGTGTAACCCATCCTCCGGTCACTTCCGGCAGGACGCAGCCTGGAACTTCGAGTTCGTTGACGGGCATCCCCGTGAGGAGTGGCAGATGGTCCACCATGACCGCCACGCAGGTGGCGGTGTGCGTGGAGGAGGAAGAATGCAAAGAGGAGAGGGCGGCGCTCCAGAAGGTGCTAGCACGGGGGTGGAAGTGGACCAAGACTCACCACAGGACGAGGACGACGACACCGGCGCCATCAGCACCGACACGGACATGGCTGGCGTTACAGGGTCCCTATCCTTGGCTTTTATCCTTGGCGTCCCTGATTGTTCAAATATGCATTTTACTGGTATTGTACAACATGATGTAACGTTCTTAAACACCCAATATTAATGTTAAAAAGCTAGAATAGTTTTCTTACCATCCGTAATGTGTCAAAGTAACTGAAAAAGGAATATCTGGATTTTTATTACTTGAAATACTTGCAGTAATTTTTTGCATAAGTCGTTTCTGACACTTAGTTTTAAGTGCTCCCAAACAACCTCCTTGCATAACTAGATCTACTATGAAGCCACAAAACGTAATGACATTTATTCAGATGGGAAGCTGGTGCGTAGATCTATAATAATATTAAAAGGCATAACACTGCTTCCCATGTCAGGTCGAAAAAGTTTTCAGGAAACCTAGAACGTGCCACGAAGTGAAGTGAAAAGATGTTCTGATGCGATGCAAATTGATTTAGAAAGAAGCCTTAAACAAACGCACTGTATGCAATTTAATGTCACAATTATTTTCCTTGTGAGATGTTCCTGTGTGGGTTGTATATGAAACTCAAGACTACAATTTTATGAGGCAGCATAAAGGCGTTTTAAGGGATCATGTTTTTCTGCAATTCTAAGGAAGGATAAGCAGATTGTTCTTGTTTACACTTTAGTCTAGTTGTTCACAGAAATACGAATACCTGAAGGACTAACTCATCTGCAATTCAACTCACCTGCCTTTTAGGGAGGCTGTAATTTCTCTGTAGACTCAGTAAATTCCAGAGACACAAAGTCCATTCCACATAATTATGGCAATGGTTAACCAATTTGATTCAGAAAGATGAGGAACTGCTTAGCCAATCTTACATTTGCTGCCAGAAAGTACTTGAATTTTATGTCTATTTTGCTCCACATTTGCTCTTTTCCTTCCTTTAGTGTGACATTGTTGGATTCACACACACAATAAATTCCGTGAAGGAGTCAAGCTTCTTTTACGAACAGTAGGAACGAGGAGGGGAGCTAAATTAAGTGCAAACGTTTTTCTGACTAATCGGCAATGGGTCTTAGTCTGAGAAGAAAATGAAAAACTTGATCTTTCTCATCACATTTACCGCCCGTATCCGAAGGATGGGGAAGGCAATGTTAATACAGGTGTTTGTCTGTTAACGGAGGAGTACCCCATAGTCCTGTCACTGGTCAGGTCCACATTCCCGTCTTCTGTCCTTTCAGGGTGGGGGACGGGTACTCATAGGGGTACCTTCCCAGGATAGGGATACCCCAGCCAGGTTAGGGGCACCCCCGGACTGGATACGCTGCGGGCGGTACCCCTCTTGTAGTCTGTCTTGTGTTTATCATTTTAAACACACGAAATTGAACATAGCAACAAGCAATTATTTGTTTGCAAAACCATGTAGAAGATTAATTTCAAGGGAAAGAGGAGAAATCATAAACTGGATTTTATGGATGCCTTGTGCATTGCAACAAAGAAAGAACAAATATTTATGCCACTGATGAGCTGCTACCTACAGCTTCAGCATAGATCACTCAAAGACAAAAGGATGTGTAATATTTGTGGACCATAAATTCACCTGAATTTTTTGCTCTATTCGAGAGGATCCTTTGAAGGTCGTATGGGCAGTATCATTTTTGTCTGGCAACTTGACTAACTTAAAGAAATATTTTTTGTCTCCAAAATTTCCTTCAAAATTAACATGTGTATATATTTGGTATCTACCACTTCTGTCATTCAGACAATAGTTACAACAAAACAATTATTCCGTGTTGATTATTCTTTTAGAGCGAAAAGAAGTTTCTGTTTTGCGCGTTTTCAGCCTCTGTTCTCTGTTTTAAGAATGACATATCATGCAGTGCAGTGATATGCACGGCAGAGAATGATATTTGCATCAGATATTATTGAATATTACTCTTCTAAAGTCCTTTCTGTTGATGATCTTTATCTTTAATGACACAATTTAACTATTTTAAACATGTTATCCATGTAAATTATTGCACACATACTCAACCGTGTGCTTTTCTAAGAATGAAGGCCATGCTGTCACTCAAATTTTTTCATTTTCTGCATCTATTTCAGAACTATTTTTGTAGTTTAAAAACATTTATAAACTTTTAGAGTCTATTCAGATATCATATACCAAAGGACTTGAAAATTTGTCTTATGTACTTTTATTAGGATCCAAACTGTTGAAATAACATTTTCTCTAAGGAAAGTGTTGTCCAGCATGTTAATTTAGGACATGTATCTTACAAAAAATCCTGAGTAAATTGACTTTTCTGATGAAAATATACTTATAAATATCATTTTAAGCAGATATGCTAATGACAAAATAAAAAAAAATATTTCACTCTGTGAAATTCTTTCAGGATCGGCATCATGAATGTTGATGTCCCTGTACTGTTGATGTTTGCCTAATATTGTAAACGGGGACAAACTCAGACATAAAATTTTGTTGCTAAGAGCATTCTGAGACACAAGTATGCTTGTTACTGAGGTCACTCTCAGCAACAAAATTTTGTTGCCTAGTGCTTTCTAGGCAACAATGTAAATTTACTTGTTATCATGAAAGCACTAGGCAACAAAATTTTGTTGCCGAGAGTGACCTTGGTAATAAGAATTCATAATAAATAATAATAAATTATGCAAATGTTGCCTGGGTACTTGCCACAAAATTTTTTTGCCAAGGATACACCCGTCCATAAAGTTTTGTTGCCCAGTGCTTTCTAGGCAACAAGCTACCTGTTGCCTCGTGCTTTCACAGCAACAAGTAAAAATACATTGTTGCCTAGAAAGCACTGGGCAACAAAACTTTGTTGCCGAGAGTAACCTTGATAACAAGTGTACTTGTTGCTGAGAAAGCTCTCAGCAACAAAGTTTACTGTCCGAGTTTGTCCTCAGTAATAATACCAGCTTAACATTAACAGTACAGAGACATCAACATCACTGTTGACAACACAAAATTCTTTTTTGCACATATTATTCTTTCCACAGTACATATAATTACCCTGTGGAGTGGTCTATTTTCCCTTTGATCTATATTTGGGCATAACTTATACTCCTATTTTCTTCTAGTAGCCATTTTTCCACACTACTTAAAGGCTTTAGATAATCGTAATTATTCAGACCTTTTATGACATATGCATTTTATTAAAAAAATATCCAATATTTAAAATCAGAAAAAAGAAAATAGAGAACAGAAGTGGAAATCTCAAAACAGAAATGGCACAAATATTCCTCCTGGAATGCGTTTCGACGTTTTCCATGTTTTAGAATTTGATTCTGTCTCCATTTCAGTTATCTTCCCAAAAAGAAATATAACTAATCTCTGCTCAGGACTCCGGCAAAGGCTTTTTATCCCGGCTTTCGCCTTTGCTAAAGAAAACACAGACAAATTAACTTGAGAAGGCGTTGTAATTATATCCCTGGGACATGTCTTAACCTAACTACTTTAGTCAAAGGGAGGACATTTACAACGTTTAGGATTATCACATTTGACTGGATAACAGAATTAAGCTTGAGCAAAGGAATTCCAAATTACCGACACCAAGTCAAAATTGTTTAGTTGTCAGACAAAAGGCAGAATTTATATGTTTTTTAAAATTTATTCTCACCTGAAATCAAGATAAAAGTTTCTCTGTAAGTGGTTTCATTAACCGCCACGACCATTGTAAACAGTTGCAATTCTTCAATAATTTTTATCCAATTTTTCCATTACGTCAAATCATGATACATCACCCTGCAACTCTGGGTTAGGGTTGAAGTATCTCAAAATATAAGTGCCAATCGGAGCAATGCGGTCGTTTTTGTCTTTTAAAGACATACATGTTCAATATACAAAGTCTGCAATCTGCAATGCCAATAGTACTATACTTGCCACAGACAAAATTGATACTCCAGTGTAACATTCTTTCTTGCACAATATCCCGGTGCAAAAAATGGGTAACCCAAAACGGTCAAATGTTTGTGAATATCCCTGGGGTATACAGTAAACCAATTTGTGGTGTACCGTACAATCCAGGGGTGCACACAAACATGTAACCTATTTTGTATGCGACCATTACGTGTACTGGAAAAGGGGGGTGAATCAATCTGTTAAACCGGGACAAGACCAGAGACAGGAACAGGGGGTATACCCTACCCAACTGGCAGGACCAGAGACACGATCAAAGGGTACCCCCTTCCCACATAGGATCAAAGACAGGACCAAGGGAACCCCCCTCCCCCCCGTTAACAGACAGATACCTGTGAAAATATTACCCTCCCCATACTTCGGTTGCGGGCGGTAATAATTATGAAAATGACATTCTAGGAATGACTATTGCAATTAAAGATTAAAGGCATTGTTGAAACGAACGACAGTCACCAAATGACAGGTTCATATTTTGAGTCTCGTTTCATTTTATCATCCATCGTGTCCAGATTAAGAAATGAACATTCTACATCTAGTTACTTGTGTGTGAAAGAATATATTTTTCTAATTATAAAGTCTTTCAATTTTGACGTCTGCAAGGAATTTTGAAGGAACCCTTAGCAATCAGACTTTTAGTGTTAAACAGGTATTTTCACGTTTATTAGCAGAAATATTATCTGTAAACCTCTTCAGCAAACACGTTTTAGTCATGATATTGAGTGGAGGCACACGTTTTAGTAATGGTATTGAGTGGACGCTAAGACTTTGGAATCAAGCCTTTGACAGGTTGAAGAAACTTACCAGTTATTAATTTACCTTTAAGCAATATTTTTTTGAAGATGTGCTTTACCTTTGCTTATTCCCCTGAATTCTGTGTATTGGTTAAACCAGGCAAGGTATTTTTATATGATAGTTGGAAATTAGAGAAAGAGAGTCTATTTGTGGAAAAAAGAAAGGGTCATTGAAAACAAGCTTGACTGAACACTAGTTGTAACCCCTTGTAACTGTGAACAGTTATAATGTATTAATATATAATGTAGTCAGTGCTGGGAAACCTTCGAAAGTTTCAAATTCAGTAACAGTTATGGGCCTTTTAATCGGGACACCACAAGTTCTTTATCTGTCAATATTGCAATCTAATACATTGATGATGTATGCAAGGCACAGTTTTCCTAAACCTGTTTAACTATCATAAGAAATCTGTCACCGTTCCGTATTTGTACCTTCAATCACTGTAAAAGCTCTGCAGTGAAAGAGGTCATGAAGGCAAAATGGTTTTACAACCAATCCTTGCTCTGATCTATGTCTCTGATTGCATAATACACATACTTTTTGTGTAAGGGACAGTTTTTGCTGGATTACAGGGAGACAGATATGACAGAAATACCACTATACAGCGATGATAACGATAGTGCTCAACGGGTCCTTTGACATTGCGTTCTGATGAATCGAACATATTCCATTCATTCAAGGATATCATGTGGTGTGTGATGTAGAACCAGAAAAAGGTACTGTATCTAGATTACCGCCCACGTACATAATACGACGGGAAGGTAATATTTTCACAGGTGTGTGTCCATTCACAGGGAGGGGGTTACCCCCCAGCCAGGGATGGGGTACCCCCCAGCCAAGTCCAGGTCAGGACAAGGGGAGGGGGTACCCTGGTTACCCCCCACAGCCAGACATGGCATACCCCCTGACCAGGGATAGGGTACTGCCCCCCTTGGCCAAGGATAGGGTACCTCCCAGAGCCAGGGATTGGGTACCCCCCCAGGATAGGACAGAAGAGAGAGCATTTACTATGTGGCAGGCAGTATGCCTCTTGCGTTCATGGAGGAGGACTTTCTGTATTAGTTAAATGTTTGCTAGTAGTGTTTTCAACATTAATAATTTCACGAGTGGCCTTTAGGCCACAAGTTGAAATTATTTAGTTGAAAACACGAACTAGCAAACATCTAACTGTTTTAAATAATGATTGGCACCTTGAGAACCCCTATCGGAAGACTGAAGTCCTAGAAAAAAATCTTTGCATGACCTTACTATTGTATCTCTCCAGGGCTGAATAATGTTCAGAATCACTCACAAATGAATAGCGACCTTCTTTGTACTTGGCCTCAATTGTGTGAGGTGATGGAATATGCAAATTGGCCTTTTAAGGGGACTGAAATGAGCCACAAAGCCACTGGGGTGAAGCATAGACAATAGGTCTGGGAGAGCCACTGAGTCACATGGAGCGACCAAGCATGCCCTTCCCTGGTCATTGCTTGTTTGGCTGGCTAACCGTATACATCACTCCATTCTACAAAATATTGGCAATTTTGGATTAATTTTTTTGCAATGAAGGAGTATGAGTTTCTGTCTTAAATCTTTATTGGATACTGTCTGGATACCTGTCTGTCTGTAACTAAAAGGATTAAATTCTGTGACCAGTATTTGTGTGTGATTTTTTGGTTTGAAAATTGGCAAAACTTGGATTTAACAGCATGATAACTGACTCCAAGAACAAGGTAAAAATTACTAAAATCACAATTTTAATTAATAATTTCGTAATTATCTCTTCAGAAATGAATTCCTGAGGGTCAATATATATAGGTAACATGTGTCACACCAATATTTTATTTTGTTCAGCTCTCAATTTCAGATTTAGTGCACTTTGGAGTGCACCTGGGTCAGTGCACTGAAGATGCCAATTTTCATGGCAGGTGTCACTTTTTGATGGTCTCCCCGTGTAGAACAATAGCATCTACACGGGGAAATTATCAAAATATAATTTCACCTCCTCCGAATAGACGAAAGGTTCCAGAATTATTTAAGCTTCAGTGATTTGTCTGATTCCCTGAATTCGTTGGTAGTTCAGTTCTATTTAGGAAAACTCCAATAACATGGTCAGTGAGCCAAATGCAATTAATTCTTATTCACTAGTGGATCATGAAAACTTTTGGGAGTTTTGATGACACATTAAACTTGATAAAACTATAAATTAAAACCTGAAAGAGTAATTTCCTCAAATATTTTTACGTGAAATATGTTCCTGTAAAGTATCAAGAAGTTTCGTTATTCCAATTTGGGAAAAAAAGTTTACCATTGATTCCAATGGAAGTTTGGATCATATTTGTGGTTCATTACTAGCTTTTTGGGGGTTGCGAAAATGTAAGGTTTAGCAGTGGTAGAGCATCATCTAATGTTAAAGTTTCCAATTGGATCCAATGGAAATGCTTCATTTCAAGACGCACCCTTTTTGTATGACCATATTTGGTCTTGTGTGGAGCTTTCCAGTCCTTGTTTAATGAACTATCACCGAGTAGAAGGGCTGGGTGCCTTCAGATCAAGGACAGGGGGAAGGCCACCAAGCCCGAGGTCTGTGTCGAAGACACAGACCAAGGGCTTGTGTGGCTCCCCCTGTCCAAGGTCTGAATGGCACCCTGCCCACCTACGAGGTGATTGTTCCTATTCTAACACAAGCCTTACATTATTGTCTAATTCTTGGCAAAAAATTAGCAAGATCTGATGGTTACTTTCAAGGGAATTTGCCTTTTCAGAGACCAGAGCGAGGAGCTTGTTTACACGGTGGCCATGACACCTCCTCCTGCCAGTCTTTGTTGGCTCACCCAGCCCGTTGCTAGGGACTCCATTGCATGATGACGGTCTTTGGTGAGCTGACAAAGACCGCTTGGCAACGTGCCAATTTGCCTTTGTGGCTCTCTGTGAGAGACTCGGCCCTCTTTGGAAGAAAGTGTCATGGCCGCCGAGTTCAAAATCCTCTTCGCTTCGGTGTCTAAAAAGGCAAATTAGGAGGAAACTAAGAGGAATATTGGCTTGAAATTTTGGCAATTAGTAGACATTAATGTAAGGTATATTCAGTAAAAAAATGAAGATCTGACTTGTAGTTTCCTGGGAATTTGTCATTTTACACACCAACGCGAAGAGAACTTTGCCCGGTCTAGGTTGACTCAGACAATGTTCATATGCAAATTAAGGTCTGGGCCATCAGAGACGCGCCCGCCGTGTTAGAATTGTTGTTATAGAGTCTTTCTATTTTGTCAATTAGATTGCCCTAACAACTGGCATGCGCATGTAAGGAAATGATAACACGTAACACTGGTTAAACGTAAGAAAACTAAGTGGAGAAAAATACACACAACAAGAATCATGAGGGCCACAGGACAACCCAAGGGTATAAATCATAATTATACATGTGGACGGATTAGTCCCAAAGTATTTTGACAAATTTTAAATAGATTTTGGTAACAAAGAACAGACAGAAAAGAGGAAAATTCAAACTCGTAATATCCTGGTCTGGAAAAAACCTTGACATGGTTCAGGAATATTCCTACACATGAAGCGAAGTTACGGAATGAATTTCCTTTCTTTGTTTTGAAACACAGGTCTCGAATAAAGAGCAATTGCTGAAGGATATATGGAAGTTGACAAACGAAAAGAAATTTTGGCAAGCAGTAAGAAACCTGTCCATTATAAACAGGTCAAAAGCGACAATGTTCCAAAGGGAAAGCGATAGCGAAATCCTTCAACTATTTAAACATTAACCTCTCCAGAAATTATTGAAAACATCATGCTCTGTAACCTCCGCAAGTATTTTTCACATGATTTCTGATTCAAATCAAGACATTTAGATATTCCTGAAAGGTCATAACATTCCTGCTTGTGAGTAAAAGAGCTAAGTACGTCATAATCTACAATTGTAGAGACCATTCACTACGAGAGAAAGCGAAAGCAAAAATTTTTCTTTGATATCTGTCACAAATTTCTTTGATTTGTTTACATTTTTTTTATCTTTTTCGCATTCGCTTCAAATTTCTCTGGATGTGAGTAGGCCCCCAAATCACTGCTATCACTAAGTCAAAAGCGAAAATGGAGAGAATATTGCAATTCAAAAAACTAGCCCAAAATTCTGAAAATTATACAACTGAAATTTTGAATGAACTAAACTTGAATTTTTTGTCTGCACTGCTCAAAAACCCATAAAATATTGAGCAATTCACTAAAGAGAATCTCAGCATCTGACAACTTTTACAACATTTTTTTATTTTCAAAATTATAATGTAAATTACTGAATTATTAGACAATCAGACCGTAGATCTGCTTGTCATAAATTGTCAGTGTTGTAGTCAACTGTGTCTCTGACCTTCATTGTTCCCGCTTGTTACAGTTGAATTATTTTGGGTTCAACTATTGGCCTCGTTAACACAGTTTTCTGGATTAAGGTAGTTCTTTACAACATTGACGTCACAGCCATGTGTTCAGGGCCAAAATGTAAACAGTCAAGCTTCATTGCCCATTTGCTGCAGATTTAACAGTGGTCAATTACAATGCATTCTGATGGTCAGTGGACCATGAACCTTTTAGGGAGATGAAATAAAACTTAAAATTTCATCAAAATCTTAAGTTAAAAATAGAAAGATATTGAGTAACTCAACAGTTTTTATCTGAAACAACAAGTTTTTAACATCTACAACATTGTGTGAAGTCTTAAGAAGTTTCACCATGCCCAATTTGAGAAAACTGCAGATTACCATTGATTTCAATAGGAAATTTGGCCATCTTTGTAGTGCGATTACTCAATAATTGGCTGGTGAATGTTGCTGAAACTTTCAGAGATATCTTAAAATATTATGTTCTTCAAACGACTGCTGATAAATTTGCAAAGTTTATGTTGTATCGAAGTACCTTAAGATAATCATGCTGTATTGGAGTATTCCATTAACAATTTATCTCAAGAACTTGTTAAGAATAAATTCCTTATTGTTGAAGGATTTCCTATTCTTGAAATTGTTGGAGGAAATAAATTGTGATCCAATGCCATTTTGACGTTGACGTTATGTCGAATGGTCTCAAGAACAAGGTAAGTTTCAAAACAAAAAAACTAACCTTTGTCAAAATTCCAGATTCCAATTCCAACTTATCTCGCAGCTGAATCTTCATGTATGCCATGAAAAACTTAAAAATTGGTCAAAAGCGGATGAAACATATAGATATAGATATATAGATATACAGCCTGACCATGAACTGAGGCAATCTTGATAATTATTCTAAAGATCCGCGCATGTAAAAAAGTTGTGGCATGATTACAAGTCCACAAGCAATCATGGGCATGAAGCCACTTTAGTTTTTACTTGTGTGTTCTCAAGGAAATATTAGCTGATATTTGACATTATTCAGTGTCATGAAACCTCTTTATAGTGATAATGTGTTCCATTCTTGATTGGTTGTCCACTTCTTCGGGATATGTGAACGAGCTTTGCCCCGGAGATAAAGTTGGAATTTTTGTATTGTTTAAATTTCAAAATAAAATCTAATTCAAAGGACTTGAACTGGTCAGACTCTGAACTATTTCCAATCTGTTTCCATTAAAAGTTATACAAAAACGTCAAGGTTACGAGAAAACTAGATTAACGTTTTTGTGAACCAGAGGGAAATAAAATTGTTAGGATTTTCTGCTCAAACTGGAAGGAATTTTTGTTGTCTGGAATAATTGAGCAGAGTGAAGTCAATTATCAATTGAAGATAAAAGGCTTTGTGATATATAGAATTGAATATTGAAATTTAATATTGTATGAATTTTGGATTTTTCGGATGTGACTACACCTGCATAAGAGAGAGATTTGTCAAAAAGACAGGTGTTTAATCATTCACATCTTCCTGATAATCACAGACTTTCTTAAAGAATAAAAGGAATCCGACAAGACTAAGAAGCTTTGAATCAATTGATTTTCCTGTCTTTTCGAGGTATGATGCGATCCAAATCGGATGCCATTTGATAGGATTTTCAACTTTTCTTTTTGCCGAAGCACATGTGGCAACTTGTCTGTTTAAATCGACATCGTTGACAGGCGTGAATGCAGAGTAAGTAATTAACGTCTGGTATTAACGTCTAGTTCATCGTACATTAACCGATTACACTGCGGACATCTGAATCAACAGACAGTGCCATGGCTTGTCGTTTTAAAACCCAATGGTGTAATTGATGTAAAAGTTCAGACAGGGACATTTTTACCACCCGCGCACGTAGTACGTAGTCCACAGGCGGGGAGGGGGGTACTCAGCTGACTTGTATGCTGACTTGTACAGGGGTGGGGGTACTCAGCTGACTTGTATGCTGACTTGTATGGGAGGCACTCGGCTGACTTGTATGAGGGGTATTCAGCTAGGGGAGGTACTCAGCCAGGGAACCCCCCCCCCGGGACAGGACAGCATAGCAAACACTTGCTATGCGGCGGGCGGTATGCCTCGCGTTCACGCAGGAGGACTTTCTTGCTCGACATGTTTGTGTAGGTGGACAAAGCAGATATAATTTGGAATCTTACTGATGGATAATAGACCATACTTTGAATTTAAACGGTACTTAAAAGACACGAAGGAAGATGTTGAGCTAAGTAGAAGTTGTTAGCTTAAATGGAGCCTCGGTGTCAGGGACCTTGGCAATACTGCTCCAGTTATTCTGATGATGGCATAACATGCATGTCTTAGGCTTCAAGTGAAAGTAAATTAAGGAAGAAGTTCATGTGGCATTTACTTTCTCCTAACTTGACACAACCTACTTCCAAATTCAGCTTTATCGGTTGACGGACAGTTCAATACTGCTTTATCAGGTAGATTTAACTGGTTAAACATTTAGAACTTGTTGGGGAAAAAATTCTGTTTTTGTCGTCTAATCCTAAATTAAATGGAATTTCTGTGAGCTAGCAAAAGAAGTAAAGTTAAATATTTTTTTTGGAAAGAGATGCTGAAGAAATGCAATACCATTTAGATTCCTTTGCACGAACTGACCTTTCTAAAGGTCTGAGCATAATCTTCCCAAAATTATGCCCAGAAAAACGGAGGGAGAGAACTTCACTGATAACTCATGACCCCAACTGTTCCCACATATCCCTGCACTCCCACCTCGCACATTCGAACAGTTTGATAGGTGCCAACCAAAAAGCTTAAGAAAATAAAATCTGCATGATACTCAGGCGTTACATTTTTCATAATTTATCCTTACGTATTGGGTAGTTCACTAGCGAAAACAAATTCTTTCGCTTTCATTTCCTTCTTTTTGATCTTCTTACGTTGAATAATGAGATAACAGAGAATTGGCACATAAAAAAAAGAAAATTGCTAATTCCTAAGAGATAGAGCAGTATCACATCAAATCGTCAATTTTTTTCCGTAATTGTTATAATTTACCAAGATTTCCAATCTAAATTAAACATTCTTGTTTAGATTTAAAAAGAATAAGCTCTCTTGTATTGTATCCCAAAAAAGGAGGCAGGCAAACTGACGAGGCGCTGTCTCGAGTTTCGAGGACGTGTATGTGTGCAGAGTTTAGAGTTGACAACTTTTTGGCTCCGGATAGCATTAAAAAACGTATAACATAAGTGTTCATTGTTA
>JBCAUG010711893.1:0-13191 GCA_038406175.1 Haplosyllis leylae
ATATGTACATTGATAGGTTAGAACCAAATAATAACTATAGATCTATGTGGCAAACTCATAACAGTTCACCCAACCCCAAGAACCCTGAGATATGGTACACCAAAGGCCACATTGGAAAAAGCTTCATTTTAATTTATAAAATGGGTTTTACCTGAACAGACGAAATGGCTAAAGACCGAGTTGGTCATGGTGATGGAGGGAAAGCCCACGTGCTGTTAACCATGACAACAGATTACATCATCATCTTGGCATTCTGTTTATTTCAAATCAACGGATAACACGAATCTTAATACAAAGATTAAAATTCAGTATTTTGATGAGTAAAATACGTGAATAATATTTAAATTGTTGTTCAAAAGGGCAAAGATGCCTAAAGGAATGAAGAGAAATTATGTTGGAGATGATTCCACATCGCCTACAGTAGGTGCAGCGAAAGCTGGTAAAAAAGGTCAAACGGATCAAACCGTTGTTGCCATGTTACCAAACAAAGATGGTAAAACTGAACCTGAACATTGTCAAAATGAAAGAATCCACAAACGCAGGTCATCTTCCAGAAATATTAAGGCAAAAAGGAAGATTGATTTCGTGTATGAGCAGAATGAAGTGAAGCTTGACAAAAAAAGAGGTCAAATTAGATCTGAAGATAGATCTAAATTCGATTGCAATAACAATGCACAAAAGATACAGAGTGGAGTAAATGTTGTTTCGAAAAGAGAAAAAGAAACGAAATGTAAAGAAACATTGAATAATCAGAATAAATTGTTTGATGGTGTACAGGTTACAGTGAATTCAGACGAGGAATTGGACTACGAAGATGATTTAATCCCAGAAGAGGATGGTAGCATAGATCAAGAACAAGAACAAGATACGGTGACTACACCCATATTAGTGCATCACAGTGATGATAATACTACAGATACAGAGATTGACATGGGTGGTACATCATCTAGTTTGACTGAAGAGCAGTTAATCATGAACAATCCTCATTTAAAAAATCTGTTCAATAGGATGTTGGATGAACGTATAAAGAATGCAAAATTAGAAGGAGAATCAAGCAAGTCACAGCTGTTGACATCATTGATGCCACAAAGTGCAAATCACAAAACAACTAACAGTAAGGGTAAGCAGGTTAAAGCTATTCCGTTAGTGAAATCACCCTCAGATACAACCATTTATGCTCCAGCACTGGCGAAAGGAAATCAAAGAAATATTATTGAAAAATTGCCACTAGTAATGGAAGTTGGTCAAAATAGTCATGCAAATACAGTAAACAAAAGGGGGATAGTAGAGTCTACAGAACAACTGAGATTGGCGGAGACTGAGGAGACTGGCGAAATTAATCTAAATAATCAAGACATAACATTGTCAATTGCAAATTTTGTAGATCAAATGAGACTGGAACACGAGAATGGTGACAGAGAGGAGGCGGCTGCTGAACAAAGAAAATCGAGGTCAAGCATTAATACACCAGGTCTGGAGGATGCTCAAAAGAAGATGGAGAATGCAGTTTTGGAGACAGAGAAATTTAGGGCAGCTGTCAAAAATCCACCAGGTATGCAACTAATTTTCAATAATCGGCAAAGTCTGAGTGATCAGAATACTAACATTGAAGATGTTCGAAGGATGAGTCAAGGAAATAATTCACTTAGAGATAGTGGATCATTGCAAACAAATTCAAGATGTATCATAGGATCTGGTGTGTCAGATGACGATTTTTTCCATTTAACCTGCCATATTGATGAGAATTTAAAGGCAAAGATAGAGAGAGGGGAATTTGTTGACCTTGATAAATTACTCCCAAAAGAAAATACTTTCCAGGGGAGAACTGTGGCAACTAATGATACAAAATTGGAATGGGTGATGAGTGAGGGTAATACCTACTTGGTGCCTGCAAAATCCATGAGTAGAGTTAACTGTTTCAGAAGGTGGGAGCAGGCCTTTAGAATGTATGCAACGGTGTATTGTACAAAAAACCCAGAACGAGCAAGGGAAATTTGGCAGTATGTATCGGTGATTCATACAGCCTCAATGTCTTATGCTTGGGAAAACGTGTATCATTACGATACTGTATTTAGGCAACTTATGGAACTTAACCCTGCTAGGAGTTGGGCAGTGACTTATAATCAGATGTGGAATCTGTCAATGACAACTCCTCTGGTACAGGGTAATCAGCAGCAAAGGCGAAATTTTATTAGTCAAGGCGCAAACAGTAGCAATATGAGTGGCTTCAATGGTAACAACAATAATAAAAGAAAGATAGATTACTGCTGGAGCTTTAATAAAGGTGCTAGGTGTAGATTTGGGAAAAAATGTAAATTCATAGAAAGGTGTTCATATTGCGATTCACCAGCTCACAGAGTCATACATTGTAATAAACTAGACAGAAAGGAACAAACCAGTTACATCAAAAATGGGACTAACAATGATTCAAAGAAAAGCAGATCTAAATAGATCTATCTTTGCTTTAGTCACGGTGGAATAGACTGACAGTCAATTTAACTGTTTATGAGTTTGGATTTTGTTGAAATGATTTTCATTTGTTATGAATAAATGTTCAAATAATATATCGCTATAATCCACAGAAATTCAGGAGTTTAAGAACCTGGATTTGGAAAATATTGTAACGCCAGTGAAAGTGAATGCTTATAATGAACTACAACAAGAAGCTGAATATGATCCAGTCAAGACACAGTTTTTGGTTGAGGGCTTCACCAAAGGATTCTCTCTCTCTTATGAAGGACACAAAAGAGTAAAAAAGTACTCTCCTAATTTGAAGCTGACAGTGGGTTCAAAGGCAGAACTCTGGAACAAAATTATGACAGAGGTTAAAGCAAAGAGATATGCTGGTCCTTTTAACAAGGTACCCTACAAATATTTCATACAATCTCCTGTGGGTTTGGTACCTAAAGATAAGGGCAAGAAGACTAGACTCATTTTCCATTTTCATATCCCAAGAAGGGAGACTCTGTGAAGTCTGGGATCCCTCAGGATTTATGCACTGTTAAATATCCAGACTTCATGGATGCTATAAAAATTTGCCTACAAGCTGGAAAAAGTTGTTTCTGTGCAAAATCTGATATGTCTATGGCATTTAGAAATGTACCAATGAGCAAAGATTCATGGTGTTACCTCATCTTGAAAGCAGCACATCCTGTTACAGGGCAAACATACTATTTTGTGGACAAATGCATGCCTTTTGGGGCTTCAATTAGCTGTGCAATATTCCAAGCTTTTTCAGACTCCATAGCTTTCTTGGTAAGATTCAGAACTAAGAAACCACTAGTTAACTACTTGGATGATTTCTTTTTTGCTGCTCTGAGGAAAGCATGCTGTGATAGACAAGTTAGAATCTTCCTAGATATATGTGACAGAATTTGTTTCCCAGTATCTTTGGAGAAGACAGTCTGGGGTGTACAGGTGCTGACATTCCTGGGATTACTTATTGATGCCATAAATCAAAAGGTTTGTATACCTTTGGACAAGTTAGAAAAAGCCCTACAACAAGTGGAATATTTCTTGAATAAGAAAAACAAGAAAATCACTCTACATCAGTTGCAGCAAATGACTGGATTCCTAAACTTCTTATGTAGGTGTGTGGTACCTGGTAGAGCTTTTCTAAGAAGACTGTATCATATGGGGGCAAACAAGAACCTGCTACCCCATCATCACATTAGAATCAGTGCTGAATGCAGGATGGACATGGAAATTCGGAAAAAGTTTTTGAATGACCCTATAATTTTCTGCAGGCCTTTCTTAGATTGCTTTGAACAGTCAGCTGAAGATATAGGAATGTACTCAGATTCTTCTGGGTCTGTTTCAAAAGGTTTTGGAGCTTATTGTGGAAAGGAATGGATTTATAGACAATGGGATAGAGTGTGGATGATAGAACAAAAACCCAGTATTGAATACTTGGAGTTGTATGGAGTCACTGTGGCCATAATGATATGGATTAAGGAGTTCAAAAATTCAAGGATAAGGCTACACTGTGACAATGATAGTATATGCAAAATGATCAACAAGAGTACATCTAGCTGTAAAAACTCTATGATACTCATTAGATTAATTGTATTAGAATGTTTGAGATACAATGTACATGTACAGGCTGAATGGATTTCAACTGGGGACAATGGAATGGCTGATGCCTTGTCCAGGCTGGATTTTAAGAGATTTAGGGACCTTGGACCATTCATGAATAAGGAGCCTGTGGATCAAGTGCCACAAGACATCTGGCCTATAAAAAAAATTTGGATTAAATAATGTTTTGTCTGCTAAAACAAATTCTTACTGAATTTTGCAGGTGGAAGAAGAATGAATTATAAAGCAGGAAGCAGCTCTTCAAACTCATCCAAGATATCTACAAGGCACATACAGATGATCATTGACAAACTTGTTAGTCACTCACAGAGAGATTCAACCTTACAAACATACTTGAGAGTCTGGAGACAATTTAACAACTTTGTCATTAACCTGGATATTAAACCCAAGTCCTGGGAAGATAGAGTGACCCTGTTTATTGGGTATAAAATTGATCAAGGCATGAAATCAACTACAGTCAAATCATATGTATCAGCTATTAAGAAATTTCTAGTGGATGATGGATACCCATGGGATGACCAGAAGGTACTACTTGGATCCCTAACAAAGGCATGTAAAATTATCAATGACAGAGTACATACAAGACTACCTATACAATGTGGTTTATTAGAAATGATACTGTTTGAAGTACATAGGAACTTCTATGACAAAGGACAGGTGTTTTTAGATGCTATGTATAAGGCATTATTTGCAATATCATACTATGGATTAATGAGAATAAGTGAAGTCACTACAAGTGACCATGTAGTGAAAGCAAAAGATGTTCACTTTGCAAAAGGTAAAGAAAAATTAATGCTGATGTTGTACTCATCCAAAACACACTCTAGGGGAATGAGGCCTCAAAAAATAAAGGTCACTTCTAACCTCACTGAAAAAACTGGATCCTACATCAAAAGAAACTTTTGCCCTGTGTTATTAATGAATAACTATATGGACAGGAGAGGCATCTTTCTTGAGGACAATGAACAATTTTTCATATTTGGTGATGGATCCCCTGTAGGTCCCAACCATGCCAGAGAGGTGTTAAAAGTTTGTTTAACAAAGTTAGGACTGGACCCCAGGTTATATGGAATGCACAGTTTCAGAGTTGGGAGAACAACAGATTTAATAAAGTACAATTATAGTATTAAGGAGGTGAAAAAAATGGGGCAATGGAAATCTAATACAGTGTACAAATATATCAAATTATGAGTGATTTTATGGATTACAACAGTTAATTACTGTTGAGACATGAAATGGCAGCTATTTCTTTGCGGAGATGTTATGAAGACAACATGTCCTTTCCCGGAGTTAAAAAATTATTATGCCCAAAATTATGTAAACACGTGGTTCTGTTATGATACAAACCAAATTTGCATATAAACTGCCGACATATCATTATCGAAAGCCACGCCCTTTCCAGAAACTAGTTGTTTTTGATTCATCATGTTTATCACGGAAGATGTGGCATGTAGCTGAATTTGGTGTACATTTCTCTTTACCATACAAATAATTGCATTTCACCAGTGTCGCTTCAACATGTTCGATGTTTATTTTAGATGACTTGAAGGGTGTGAGGAAGGCATGGATTTTAGGAGACAATTTCTTGGCAGAGACATTCAGAAAAAACTTTAAGAAATCAACCTGGGATTTCTACTTGAAAGACAACTTCGAGGTATTTCCTTTCTGCAGCAGTAGATTCTCAGACAAAAACTCCAACACTTTAAGTAGATTAGTGAATTCACTCACCTTGGCTCTCAACTCCAAATACTACTTGCCAGAGTTTTTAATTATTCTGCTGGATGACGACTTAATTGATTTTCTACAATACCAAAAGTATGGTGTTGCTGCTTTATTGGGTCAATGGCTGGAATATCTGGCAGGAGTGCTTGCAGAAACCTTACAAAATAGGAGGAATGCACTAAGCAAGAAAGCTCGGCTTTTAGAGAAGACACAGGTATATTGGGTGGAATTACCATCGCATGAGAATTTTGACTATTTGAACCAGCAGGTCCGTACTTCTTTCAATGGATGTTTGGAGGCAACGGTCAAGACTCAGGATAATATGCGCATCCTCAAAATCAGGGACTACTGGGATATGTGCAGCAACAACCTGGTGATAAACAACAGATTTACAAAGGCTGGAATTTCAGCCTATTGGAAATCAATGGATTCTTCATTCAAGTTCAACAAACGCAAGAGAGAAGATTTTCTCATTAGAGAAAAGTTTAAGATGCTTAAGCCCAAGAGTGGTAACGAATGCAGGCAAACAAAGAGGTTTGCCTCTGAAGATAATAATCATGAAGACCGAGGATTTGATGAAATTCCAGAGTTCTTTAAACGACGTCGTAATGACCCATACCATTGGACCCCACGATCTTCCTTTCAGTGGGGAGTAAGAAGCCAAAGATTTATTTTGCCCCGGCCACACACTCCTTGCGCTGGCAGGCTTTAGTTGCAACAATATTTTATAACATGTATCTACTTTAACTCAATGACTTTTATTTATCTTGAATTTTCTGTGTTCATCCCAGATGTCGTGTGTGGCAATAGCGTACTGTGATAATTTTCTTTTTCAGATTTCTATATTTATATGAACATTTACAATGTTTTCTAGTTAATCCGTTTTCCTGTTTGGGGAAGTGTAATTTCTCGAATTCCACTTGGTGGCATTGGGTTGCACAGGAAAACAAAGATTATTACTGCATGTTTTACAGTGAAGTAGTTACACCTAAGGTAGGTGTGAGGTATTTGGTTAACCTGGGTAGGGCTTGGTATTGTTTTGAGTCATGAGTTACTCTGGACTGTATGCTTTTACAGTTAGGGTGCAATTTACCCTGATGAAGTACATCATTTTTTGTTTTCTGGTTTGATTTGAAATAAACCTTTTTCAATTCATTTTTGTCTTGTAATTTTGCGGTGAGGGTAAAATCCACTTGCAAAGTTTATGAATTACATAAGTATAAACTGTCAGCTGTCAAGAATTTATCACAATCACTCCATAAGAGTAACTGGTGTGACTATGTTAACCAAAATGAACTTTTCACCAAGTGAAATTATGAGTTTAACTGGCCATAAAAGTGTACAATCACTAGCGATTTACCAGAAAACACAAGACAAACAAAAAATGGAAATGTCATCAGGATTATTCCAAGCTATGACCAAGAAAGAAGATGAAATAAATGTTGAAAACAGACCACCACTAAGACCCATTCTACCCAAACCGACACCAGTGCAAAAAGAATTGCCATCACCAGCAATTCCTAAAATGTTACCAGCACCTCCAGCGAATCCTTCAGAAGTTGTAAAGAACAAGGAAAATTCAACTAAGGAACTTGTCCCATTTGAACCTGATTTCAGTGATATACCTGTCTTCAACTTATTGAGTGTACTGGCTGATATTACTGATGACAATAAAGACAAGCAACCACCAGAAAACATTGTTACTACAACTTCAAGCACCCAAAACATTGTTAACAATGTTCCTGAACCTTTCTTTTCCAATTGTACTATTGAAAACATTCACTTTCATATCAATAAATGTCAAAAGTAACATCTAAATTTTAAAAAGAAATCTCGGTGAACACTGCTGCCAAATAGTGTAACTACATGTAGCCGTGTACCTTAAATATTTATCACTTTTTCCAAAATATTTATCTATATTAAATTTCTTTATCTAAAATTACTTGTTCCACACTTTTTCTATTTGTTGTTATTGTTGGAAAAATAAATTTTAATGTTAAAAATTATTTCTGACTTTCTTTCTCATCTAGTTTCAAAGTAATGGCCGTACAAAAGCAACACAAACTTATTAATAAGATAAAATTGTTATAAAACTCAGTTTTCTTGGGATATTACAGTTATCCCCTGGGGATGTGTGTGGAAATATTATGTCCCTCAACTCTCAGTCTTGCCCCACACATCCATCGGGGGATAACTGTAATATCCCCCTCAACCTCGTGTCATAACTTCCAAATTCCAAAGCAAAACACGTGTTTGAAAGTTTAAACATCAATACATCATAATGGACATATTGAAATGGGATATTGGATCAATGTGCCCTGTGGGATTTCCTTCGTATTTCAAATGTTAGCAAAAATAAATAAGTATAATATCTGTTGCAACCTAATTCAAGAGCAAAAACTTTATTCATATCATCGGTATTTGTTCTGTTCCACTAGTGTGCATTATCATACAAATCTCCTGGGATCTCTTTTGTTGCATTGGGTAAATATTGGTAGGTCTAAGAATTTATTTAAAAACAAAAAAATTATTTTGGAGTTCTACAACACTGCGGAACAACGTTTATATTTTATGGTTCTTGTCAATTGCGGTCGTTTTAATTTCCATTGATTTGCATTAAACAGCATTAATAATCCCAATTGCACAACACAGTGAAGACTGTGCATCTAGTGCAATGTAATCAATTTTTCCGATCTTTTATATCCTGAATTTATCGAGAACTATGCAAAATCTTAGTCAAAATCAACACTGAAACAACAAAAATGTGCACACATACGGTTCCCATAAATTCCACAAACCTTTTTAAAAAGATTAAGCCTGAATTAGTTTCTAAATAATGTTATCTTCCATTTACTAATTAGAATTTCATAAAACTGGTTCAGCAACTAAAAACTCATACCATATTATCTTAAAGTTGTTAATCCTGTGACATTTACTCAAAATATGTTGTGGAATGTTCAGTCTTTTGTTGAATTTGAAGAAACAAAAAACAATGTAGATATAATAGCTAAGTCTTGTCTGCATAAGTCTGACACCGGTTTGGCTACCAAGGTAGCTGCCAAAAAGTTGGCAGGTTTTTCTTTTCTTTTTTATTAAATTTTTGGAGGAGATAAGTCCTTTTCGTGGGGCCACTGACACCCCTATTTTAGACTTCTGGTGACGCCTGCCCTGGGTTTCAAAGCCAGGGTGGATTTCTCGCTTGCACGCTTTTGCAGGTATTGTACCAGACGTGAAGCTCTGGAATCCATTGTGTAGAGCTGACAAAGCACTAAGTGAGGAATTCCACCTATTCTTTGAAACTCAAGGAAGACATCATCAGAAGTCAAACACAGGGTTGCCATTGGCGCTACAAAAAGGATTGTGCTCGAAAAAAAAACTTAGATTTAGATTATTTAGTTGAATTTAGGTTGGAATGAACTTGAGGAAATTCAAAGTGCTTCAAAGTCTCTCACTTACATGTGCCTCTGTAGCAGAAAACTAATTATCTGGGGTTTTCGAGCTCAAATCCCGTAGAACCTTTTGTTTGTTAATTTCTTTCTTGTCCAATAAAAACATGAGCCACTGGGAAAACAAATCGAGTGTCACTTACAAGACAGTTATCACGCACATATTCCAAATATGTAATTCCAATGTGATCTCATTAACTTATAATAATAATGGTCAGAAGATGGTCTCGTTTTTCACACCTCCAGATGGACAATCCCCCTGTTGCAACAAGGGTTTTTGCCTGGAGATCATCCAGACACCAAAAGCACTGGTCCAACTATGCACAGTACATCTTAGAACTTAAGTGCTTCTGAGCCTCATTCTGGGATAGCATCCATCTAAGCAAGCTCAATTTTTGTACAACTTGTGAAGTTTCTCAGCTTGAATCCATGTATTATGGCAGAATTTGAGGTATCAGATGTGTTATTATCAGCCTGTTTGTTCTTAGCATTGATGTATGTTTTGACATGGGTAGGTAATCTTTCTACAAGGAGAGTTGGACCAGTGGGTCCAATTTTTCTATGTAAAAAGAACAAATCACATTTGACTGCCATTTTGTTGTGCAATGAGACTTATGGATATTGACTGGGACTTTGTTTTGGATTTTGCGGTATACATCCTGTGGTGGTTATTTATCATATTTATGTCATTTAAACTTATGAACAAGGCTGCAGATTAGTTAAGAGCTTGGAAAGAGGATGATTTGTAGGATGGAATTAACAGTCAGTTTAGCCTTAGTGGCATACTACACTTGGTGGTTACTTCTTTTGGTTGTGCTCCTGATCATCATATTTAAACTTCTCACCCAACAAAACTTTCAAGTAGCCTTTAGAATAGGCATAATGTCAGACAAAACCAACAGCCTGAGCAATTTTTACTTGAACCTGTATTAATGAGGAAACATAGGAAAATGATTATTAGCCAAGACAACACCAACAACAAAGCCATAGCATTGTCACATAACTCCCAGGTACAAGATCAGTAAGTTCAAGTGAGTGTTCTACTAAAATTGAGTATGTCACTAAGAAAGCCAATCCATAACACACACAATGTGTCAGGAAACAAGTCTGACAAATTAACTGTTAAACTCAAGAATAATTAGTCCAAAGTTAAATCTGATGCAAAGAAGGTTTAATCTAAGGTCATAAAGGTGACAGGTAAATCACCTGTTGTTCCTGTTTCATCAACTGTTTGGGCTCCAGGTCCCATAGCAGAGGAAGCTGTGCCTGCTCCTCTTGCACATTCCCCTGTGTGTGCAGATGGTGTGGAATGTATTCACATGTTACTGGGGGATGCCCCACTAGAAACCCACACCTGCAGATGGGACAACAGAATGGTACCCAAGGGTAGGGGCCCTTACCAAAACAGAATGCCTTCACAAGAGAGTAACACCTCCAACACCTCTCAAGGTCAAGGTACTACAAGACCTACTGCAGCAACATCCACAGAGGAACAAAGTCAACTACATTCTTAAAGGACTAAAGGATGGGTTCTTATTGGAGTACAGGGGTCAAGCAGTGTTTAGAGCACCAAAGAATCTTCCATCAGTGAACATCAATCCACAACTCATCAAAGATAGGTTGGAGAAGGAGATAAAACTTGGTAGGATGGTAGGGCCTTTTAAGGAAATACTATTGGATAATTTGATGTGTTCACCAGTGGGTTTAGTACCAAAGAAGGACTCAGATGAAATGCGGATGATTATACACTTGAGTTTTCCTTGTGGTGGGTCTATTAATGATTTTATAGATGAAGATAGTATTTCTACTCACTATCAACAGTTTGATGATGCCAATCAACTGGTAGTGAGACAAGGATGTTTCTGCTGGTTAGCAAAAGGTGATGTCAAATCAGTTTTTAAATTGGCTCCAATACATTATAAGAATTTAGTGTGTTTAGGAATCAAGTTTGATGGGGAATACTTCAAAGACTTAACATTAATTACCTTTTGGAAGTGGATTAGTTGTGCCATATTTGAGGAGATAGCTAGACTATTATATTGGATATTTGAGCGACAGACTCAGGTGCCTTTCATACACTACCTTGATGATTATTTACTGGGTCACATATAAAGATCATTGTGTCTATAGAGCAAATGCAAACAGTGACAAACAGAATTAGTCTCCCTTTAGCTGCAGACAAATTGGTGGTACCAAGTCAGTTTTTAACTTTCCTGGGCTTCTGAATTGATACAGTAATATTGTTGAACAACAGGTGAACAACAGGTGAACAACAGGTGATTTACCTGTCACCTTTATGACCTTAGATTAAACCTTCTTTGCATCAGATTTAACTTTGGACTAATAATATTGTCCAGTAATATTGATACAGTAGTTCCAGCAGACAAAAGGCAGGACATTGAGCAGCTTCTCCAGTGGACCATTCAACAAAAGAAGGTAATAGCATGGACACCTAACCTAGTTAATAACTGTTGAAATTGACAATACCACCACATTGGAGATGATATCATATTAACTAGGTTAGGTGTCCATGCAACTACTACTACTACCATACTACAGCAAAACGTTCGAAGTCTATGGATGGGTTGAAACACTGTAAGAAATTAGGGTCCCACCTATCCCATATCCAGCTGTTGCCAGACCATGTCCCTCACCCTAGCCATGGATTAGCTGATGTATCTGTATACAAAGTCACCACTGTATTGGGTGTAAAGGACCTTTACTCAAATAGTGACCAACTTATGCACTTAGTTAGATTTATCACACTGCATGGCATGTTAAACAATATTTCATTAACACCTTACTATATACCTAGTGATCTTAATGGTACAGCTGATGCTTTATCTCATTTTCAGTTCAATAGGTTCTGCAGACTACATCCAACTGCAGACAAGGAGCCAATCCCCATCCACCTTTTCTATCACTGCCATTCACTCACACATTTGCAAACTTACAGCTCAAGCATGCATAGGTCTTACAACAGGGCATGGGACATTTACATTAGATTAAGTGAGTTACATAGTTTTAATATGGTGCATATGCACGAGCAACATCTTATAGAGTTTGTAGCTTTCCTGTCTCTCAATCAATTTGCAGCTTTAACAATTCAACTCTATCTATTGGGAGTAAGACATCACCTCAAGTTAAGGAGCCTGCAGGCATGCCAGGCCAACTTCATTCTTAGAATCTTTGTAAAAGGTGCAATGGCAAGGTTTCCACAAGCTGATATTTCGTTACCTATCTCACTAAACCTTTTGCATGAATTTTGGCATGCTCTGCCCTCCATACTGCATAACATGTCTTTGGTGCTGATGTACAGAAGCTTACTGATGTTCACTTTTCACGAACTTTTTTGCTCTAGGGAAGTCTCATATTTACCCCATGTGATTCATGCAAAAAAAACATGTATTTTGTACACAACAATCTTCATGTCTATCTTACTTCCTCCAAAGCATACAAGTGACCAGGTCAACAAAGGGTAATAATACAACCGCAAGCCAGGATCTGTCCAGTGAAACATTTGGTTAATTATCTAGCAGTAAGACCAGTCCTGCTGGGGCTTTGTTCTGCAAACCAACCGGGGTTCCCCCTAAAATATTCAGATTTTCTCAGCATTATGGAAAAGCTGTGTCAGTATTGCAACTTACCAGTGGACTGCTTTAAACCACATTCTCTCAGAATTGGATCAATGAAACATTTACAGTTAAAAGGATATGATAGTATGGTTATTAAATTGAGGGGTCGGTGGTCTTCACAAGCCTGCAAGAGATATATCAGAGCATAATTATACAGAGGCCAAGGCAATTTGGATGTTAGGGGATCAACATCTGGAGCATATTATCCCTAAATTTCTTCACTCCAAACAGAGGTATCTAGAACTGGCCATCTTCACAGCTATGGAATATGTCTTTAAAGAGGACATGGGCCT
>JBCAUG010711904.1:0-13190 GCA_038406175.1 Haplosyllis leylae
TAGAGCATGACTTTATAAAGGCCATGAAGATTCAGGCTGGCAACTGAATGTTGACTTAGCTCAGTTGGTAGAGCATTAGCCTCATGATCTGGAGGTCCTGGTTTCAAACCCCACTGGGGGCAATTTTTGACAATATTTTTTGCTCTTCCCTGTGTAAAGTTCTGTCAGATAATCCGACAGAAACGCCTATCGTGAAAAACTCAATTATTTACTTTTAGCTCGGTACGCCATCCCTACAATCAAAAATTCTTGTACACTAATTGGCTAAAACGTCGTCCTTTCCAGCTTGACGTGACGGTACTGAACCGCTGTTTCAGCTTGCCAGCGGAAGGCTTGGCCAACAGGATGTGTTTTATCAACAACCACCTGGTTCTGCGCGGTCGGCGCAGGAGGCACTGCACGTTCATAGCGCACGAGGCGGACTCCGGACGTCTTGCCGAAGAGTGGGACGACGTCCACTGCGATCACTCTCAGCAGCAAGGGTGCTTCACCGCCCTCTCTCTTACCCACGAGGGTGTCACTGCCGAGTATCTAGTTGAAGGATGCACCAGATGCAGGGTGATTCGCATGCACGATCCGAGTACTAAACATGCCTCGACGGTTTTCAGCAACGTTACGCCTTGTAACATGTGCAGCGGTCCAGCGAGTACGTTACTAGTCTACGACGCCACCACTAAATGCATCCTGCATCTCCTAGTAACATACAATGGAGGCGAGTTCGTCCAGCTTAAGAAACTCGGCCCGTTCAGTGACGAATCGGTGGTGGGTATGAGCTACTCGGTTCTGTCCGATATTTTGGTGTTGATTTTCGAGGGGATGACGACTATCATGGGCATTCGGCTCCACACAGGCCGGACCGTCTGGCAGAAATGCGAAGGACCTCTGCCCTACGTCTCAGATGTCTCTAGTTTTCCAGACGGTAGGATCTGCGTTACCAGTGGCAACAGTGTGTTCGCCCTGGATCCCACAAATGGTAAAATCCTGGAGACTCTACTAGAGGATGAGAACCTCGGAGGAGCGTGGACAATCATCAGTTCACACAACAAACTTGCTATGAGACATGGACATGGATCTCCGAACACTGAACAGATAACCTGCTACAACATACAGGAAATCAACTCTGACCCGCGAACATTTACCGTATTTGTACCACAATGATTGTTTCTTTGAGAGATCAAACAGCCCATCACAACTTTTTGTGCCGCAAACAGTTGTAGTACTTTATAATTCAAAAATTTTAAAATTGTGATTTAAAAATAAACTAATTTGACAACTTGTCCATTAATGTGAACCATTTGAGGTTGAGCTCGTTTTTACGACCAAAAATCTTTTTTACGAAACAAGTGGCCTTAAAACAGGTCCGACTTGCAGTTTAGTGATTTCTTAAGTGTATCAAGAAACGGATTGAGTGTGAGTGGCATTAAATTAAGCATTGAATAACTAACTTATTTCATGGTAAATACATGAGATAAATTTAGAACATGCGAAAACAGTTGCAGATCCAGAAACGAAATGGGAAAACGAAAGACATGAAGTAGGGACGGCCACTTTTGACTGCTTTTAAGACCGGACTGCTCAGTTTAAAAAATTAGGGATTTTCAACCTATCAGTATGAATACTAAATACATCTGCGAAGTGAACAAAACAATTATTTTGTCTTTCTTTACATGCCCAAACAAGAAAGTCATCTTGCATGACCGCCAGAGACGTACCGCCCGCCACGTAGCAAGCACTTGCTCTTCTGCCGGAGGGGCAGGGGGATGTACCCCCCTCTTGGCTGGGGTACCTTGTCCTGGGGTACCCAACTTCCCCGCGGACAGACACACGCCTGCGAAAACATTACCTTCCTCATCCTTCGGCAAAAATCGTATGAAAATTGTATGCGATATGGTATTGATTGAACGATGAGAGCAGCAGCCAATTTAACTATGGTAACTGATGTTAACCTACATAACCATAACCGGAGACATCCCATTCCGAGACAAAAATGGCTGCAACACAAGTAGAAAGCTCTGGTGCCATCAGTATTTTCGGCTACCACGTTGATATTCTTCAGGAGCTTGGTCGTGGAGGGTTTGGAACAGTTTTCAAAGGATTTAACAGCGATGCAGATGCTGTAGCTGTTAAAAAAGTGGCCATAAACAGCCCAAACGATCACGACAAGAAGAAAGCCATTGCGGAAGCAGTGAAATTTCATTTCCTGAAAGAGAATGTTTGTCATGATCACGTGATAAAGGTTCACGATGTTAAAAAGTGGAGGGACTCAATGTGGATTATCATGGATTTCTGTGATCTGGGAGATCTCAATACCTTCTTCATCAAATTCTATGAAAAGATTGATACAAAAGTCAAACTTAATATCATGGGACAAATAGCTAAAGGTGTCGCGTTTTTACATCATAAGAACATTGTCCACAGAGACATTAAGCCTGGAAATATCCTACTGAAAAGTAGTAATGGCTATGCCATTGTAAAATTGGGTGACTTTGGATTGTCTAAAATCCTGGACCCAGATGACATGACTTCAGCCATGAGTAGCAATGTAGGGACTGTCACTTTCAAGGCTCCAGAATTTTGGGACAGAAAACCAAATGACAGAGTTAAATATCACCGTAATGTTGATGTTTATGCAGCAGGGCTGACATTTGCTGCCATGCTACAGGCAAAACCCAGATGCACCTTGGCACCAAAAGCAGAAGGATCTCTGCAGTCCTTTGAAACGAAAATGTCCATTGGATTGGCTGCCTTGACAAGGTGTCAAAACAAACACAGTGAAATTAGAGTCGTTGTTGAAAATGTCACTGACAGTTCCCTGGTCAAGGAAATTAAGTCTACTGTGACAGCAATGACTTGCTTTTCACCACAAGTCAGACTGTCAGCTACACAGGTCGAAGAACGAATAGATTCACTCACTAGAAAGGTAACATTTGAGTTTTTCGTAAATTGTCAACATTGACAATATTTTAATTTTTACCGCCCGCGTACGTACGTAGTGCGACGGGAGGTTATGTTTTCACACGTGTATGTAACCCCCCCCCCGGCCAGGGATGGGGTACCCCCCCTGCCCGCCCAAGAATGGGGTACCCCCAGCCCCCGGGATAGGACAGAAGAGCCAGCAGTTACTACGCGGCGGGTGGTGGGACTTGTTATCTGTCAATTTAGGAAGGATTATGTGAAATATTAGGTTTTTAGTATAAAATCATTGAACAGTCCATTTACAGCGCAATTCACACAGCCAAGGGATCCACGGCTTCACGGCCATACTCCATTTGCCTGGTATTATTCCTTAAAATCCCCCATTGCCATGAATAGAAGGTATGGGCCAAGGGCTGGTACACACCCCTGAACACTGTACTGGTTCGCGCCTTCACGGCTTTGTGAATCGCGCTGTTATTACTATCATACTTCACATGTATGGATGATTGTGATTTAAGATACAGGAAGTAAGAGGTTGGCAAATAACTCATTTTCGTGTTGTTGGTTATTTATGAAAAACTAGTATTTCACTATGACTTTCCTTGTTGAGCGATGCCCAAAGGCGGAGGATATGGCACATTTCAATTTCTTTTTCTTTCTTTGCACATGATGGTTTAATGATAAAAACTGATGCCAGACGTAGATTTCTCAATCTGTCATCATTTGAAGTTCAATTTGAAAATGTCATGAATGAGTTGAGCATACAGATGGATCATTGAAACATTTGGCTCAGACTTGAGCACCAAGGTCATTGGGCCAAGGTCAGATCATCAAAAACGCTCATTTCACACAAATTTTTACTAATGCATTTTTGTATTTGAAAGTCAGGGCCAATCAGTGTCAAATTGATGAAAATTCTGTGTCTGTCTATTTTACATTTTTCTGAAACTTGTGCTTTTCAGTTTACGGACTCAGGGTTGACCTTGATATCACAATTCAGCATCAATGAAATGAAATATTCAAGCGAGATGTGCTACGTCAACGGTAACATCATCGTAACTGAATTTACTCCGGAAACAATCAGAGTGTATCACGAACAGACAGGCAGCATTTTGAACCAGTGGAAAAGTTGTCATGTGTTACCTCGTCTGATGGTCCTTGAAATAGACAAAAAACAGTATCTCTTGGAGGGTTGCAAATGGTGTGAAACGATCCGTGGGTATGAATTTCCCGAGACTTCGTGTATTTACAAGGTACTTTATGAACACATAACTCCCTCGGTGATGTGCAAGGGGCCTCATGGCAAAGTATTTGTACTAGATAACGAGAAATCTATTAAACTGTTACGTTATGCTGAAGAAAAGTTTCACCTTGTCAATCAATTTCCTTTTCACCTTCAAAATATTGACAACATGTGCTACTATGAAAGGTACGGGATCGTCATCGTACTTCACAGAGACGGGAGAACTCTCACAGGTATTATGCTTGCAACGGGACAAGTGGTTTGGAAGCACACTGAAGTTCAATACAGGAATGCTCCAAATGTTTCAGATCCGGTCATCCTGGCTTCCTTCCAAGATGTTTTGACGATTCCCGACGGAAGAATTTGTGTCTTTAACTTATGGAAGCTTTTTGTTCTGGATGCAAAAGATGGAACTATCAAGTACGAATTACTCGATGTTACCAGTTCCGGATGCATCTGGAAAATTGCAACCCGCACCAATGGCTTTCAGCAAAGATTTGCCATTCTAAACAGCAGGGAAAAGAAACAGATATTTGTTTATTATCTTTTGCCTGAGCGTTACCTACCATTGGAAAGAATCGTTTCTGGCAAAGCAGACTCACAGACAAATGAAACGACACAGGAATAAAGTGGTACGCAAGAATCTCTTTTGCCACACCATAAAGGACAAGCCCCCCCCTCCCCGTGACAATGAGCCATTTTTTCACATGACAATGTATGGTCGTTTGTAAAAGAAAAATGCAAAATCAATCAATGCGAAATATTTTATTGAACCGTGTGGGGAACTTTAATTTTCGAACGGAACAGACTGAACTAATACAAGATTACTGCCCACAGCTACTGTATGGTCGTAACATTATGGAATGAGACGTTTACTTAGAGCAACATCTGCCACATCAAAAATACGAAAATGAGGTATAAAAATCAGATTGGCGTTTCCGCCACAAAAGTATTCTTTTCACATAAATGATTGTCTGCAATAAATTTCAGTGAAAACTTCATAGTTTTTAAACAAAAGTGTCTTTTTTCTTATTTGAAACTTTATGTATTACAATCTAAATGTTTTTCAAGAAATATCAATTTGTAGAAAATTCAACTTAATGGATTGATGTTGAAAAGGTCAGAAACAACAACGTACTGTGATACGCTAACGTAAGTTAAAATCTTATGTTACGATAAGGAACCATATTCAGAACATCCAGAAATTCAGCTCGAATCCGCGAAAAAGACTGAGTAAATGTCTTACATTGAGATATTATGTAAACCATCAAATTACAATGACTTTTCATTGATGCACTTTATAAAATTGACAAAATGGCCTTCCCTACTGATATATAATCATAGGGATTTCGAACGGAAGTTTTACTAAGTGACCCGCTTTACGAAACGTTGGTGTAATTAATTAACCATGTTTTGCCGTAAATAGTAGAACCTCTTATTTACGGGCAACTTCACAGAAAGTGACCTCCCATTTTACGGTCGAATTATTTGGTGACATGTTGTATTGGTGTTCCTTCAGATCACCTTTCTGTGACCGAAAGTCATTAGAATTAAGAGAATTCTACTGAATTAATTTTTCAGTTTGAATCATAGTGAGTTGAAAACCCGTTGCATCAAAACCAAATATATATTGTCATCACGACATAAAGATATACATTCTGTGAAATCGTTCCAAGATGTTTTGCAAATGATAGATGAAAAAACGTATTTTCAACTTGTGAAAACCTTTCATATTTGAGAACTATCAAGCACCAATTACACAACTTTGTGGGTTCTGGATGGATTGGCAAAATTACAACTCGTAATCAGCAAATATTCGCCATTCTAAATAGTGGACCAGAACGATGTCTATTACCTTTTGCCTGAACGCTGTCTGCCATTGCGAAGTATTATTTCTTATGACGAAAACTCACAGACGAAAGAATAAGGTTGAAAGCAAAAACGTGTTTGAGTGGCACTCTCTATTATACGTTGGACGTTCCACAACACCGATCAGCTCCAATGCCACAAATATGAAACACAATAGATTCTTCATTGCAAAGGTTCTTCACATAATAAGAAAAAAGGTAAATTGCCATATTACATCACCATTTTAAGCTTCCTGATGGTTTTAAATTTAAGAATCGCCGTCGATTGCTTTTTCGAAGGAAGAGAACAAAACCATCCACATTTCCCTGTAGGAAAAAAAAGAGTATAAAGTTCGCTGATGACATGATATATTATTTCTTCTCCACACTATAGTCGTTGCTTCAATAATTTCCCAAGCAAAATATTTATTACATCTAGTTAATGCACACTTGATGAAATCAAACCGCCTAGACGTTTGCGTAACAATTTAACAATATATTACTTGGGAGAGCACTGAAAACCAACTGCCACCCGTTTTCACTAAAGTTGAGAGAACGAGCTACAATTGCTTCTGGGGTCGACGGTCCTGATCACAAGGTCTCTGATTTCGTCACAGATTTAGAGACTCGTCCTCCACTACCTGCCCGAGACTCTAAATCTGGGGATATCCCTAAGATTTGACCTCAATCCCAATCCTTTGATGAAATAGAGGGTGTTTTACTCTAATAAGTAGAATTCCTATTTTAGGGATACTCCTTTGGCAAGCCACTACAATGAAATGATGTCCTGTTCTGTTTTTTACTGCAATCAACTTCCCTTTGGAAGATAAGTTGTTTTGCACGGGCAAAAGTCGCTAAAATGAGAGGATGTTTTACTACTTGGTGGTATTGTTCCGTTGTAGGCCATGCCATACAAATATTGTCTTCATTCATAAACTAAACAGCCTTTGACTTAAACTGTAGCAAAATATTGTATTGGCGCCCTTACTCCTACACAGTATCAGCGCTCCGCGCAACGGAATCATGGATCCGCCCAAATTTGGACTGTTCTCACCGGTTCCGTTTCAATTCGCGCGTTTCAAAAGAGAGAAGTATTTGGAACGGTTATTTAAATATTGCGTGCGACTCAACATCCAAAGTGTGGGGGACGTTACCCCACTTAACCATAACCGGCGACATTCCGTATAGGTACGTGTCAAAAACGAACGTTCTGATGTTGTCATATGCATGTAATCTAATATGATATGCAGTGTACCAAACAACTAACGTTATGGTTTAATTAGATTGAAACATCTTCAAGTATCTTATCTTGTGTCGTCTGATGAAATTACGAAAACAATTAGTACTTCTAAGTCGTGATACTAGTTAGAAAGTGGTGATATTCTCTCTTGGGGCACAAAATGGCTGTGAACACAGAAGGCTCCGCTGCATTTAATGTTTACGGCTACACCGTAGACTTTCTACAGGAACTTGGTCGTGGGGGTTTCGGAACAGTTTACAAAGGATTTGATGAAACTAAAGATGCCATTGCCGTGAAGAAAGTGGCCATAGGTAATGAAAGTGAGGACAGAAAGAAAGTTGCTTCAGAAGCCGTGAAATTTCATTTTCTGAAAGACAATGCGTGCAATGACCAAGTTATTAAGGTCTACGATGTGAAGAGGTACAAAGATTCAATGTGGATTATGATGGAGTTTTGTGATCTGGGAGATCTCAACAACTTTTTCGTCAAATACTATCAAAAGATTGACACACACGTAAAACTTAACATAATAGGACAAGTATCAAAAGGTGTAGCCTTTTTGCACCAAAAGAACATTGTCCACAGAGACATCAAGCCGGGAAACATTCTTTTGAAAAGCTACAAGGGTTACGCTGTGGTAAAATTGGGCGACTTTGGCCTGTCCAAGTTCCTGGACCCAGATGACATGACATCAGCCATGAGTAGCAACGTGGGAACCTTGTGGTTCGAAGCTCCAGAATTTTGGGACAGAAAACTAAATGACCGAGTTAAATATCACCGTAATGTTGATGTATATGCAGCAGGGCTGACATTTGCTGCCATGCTACAGGTCAAGCCCGGGAGGAAACTGGTGCCTAAAGTCGAGGGTCCATTACAGCTATCTGAAACGAAAATGGCTATTGGACTGGCCGCCTTGACACGACATCAAAACAAACATAGCGAAATTAGAGTAGTTGTTCCTGACAGAGACAATGACACAGAATTGGTGAAAGAAATTAAGTCGATTCTGGAAGCAATGACGTATTTTTCTCCAGAAGCCAGACTTTCTGCGGACGAGGTTGAAGAAAAAATGGATTCGCTAGCTAGAAAGGTATCACATTAACAATGAAGTATATTGAGAAAATGTAGGCCTCAATTTGGTTTATTACGAATTGCGGCACAGAAAGTGTGAAGCCCTTTGAATACATACACTTGATAGATCTTAAAGAAACACATGAACATTTGTCGCTTTATCTTCACTCTGCACAGGGCAAACTCTTTAATTTGTTCATTCATTTCATTTAATTCACAATAAATCTAATATCATGAGTTTGATCAGGAATATACAATTTATATTCTTTAGGGATCTGAAACTTTTTATTTCATTCAGGCCCCCTAGGAAATAAATAGTTCCCAGAATCGGGCGTCAGATAATCAATAGTATTGTAAAAATCCAAGATATTAATTGAACACTATTCATAAAATGCTATCTTTGTGGTATTTCAGTTTACAGAAGCAGAGATGACCTTTATGTCGCAAATAAACATCGATGAAATGGAATATTCAAGTCAGTTGTGCTACGTCAACGGAAATCTAATCATGCGTGGAAATAGGCCTGGTAAAACAATTCGAGTGATTGATGAAGAAACTGGCAGCGTGTTAAACGAATGGAAACGCTGCCATTATTTATCCAGTTTAATGATGTTCAAAATAAACGAAAAAGAATATCTCTTGGAGAATTGCGGCCTTTGTGAGGAAATCCGGGGCTATGAGTCTCCCGAGACGTCATCTAGTTACAAGGTATTTTATGAACACATAGCTCTGAACACTATGTGCAAGGGGCCGAATGGAACAGTTCTCATACTTGAGAAAAGTTCCATGAAACAGTTGTGTTTCTCTATCGACCAGTTCAATCTTGTCAATACTTTTCCTTGTGAACTTGAAGACGTTGAAAATATGTGTCATTGTGAGAAACATGGAATTGTTGTTGTGCTTCATGAAAGCAACGAGTCTCTAACAGGAGTTAAGCTTAGTACAGGAGAAGTTATTTGGAAGCACGCTGAAATTACATTCGGCTCTCCTCCAGAGGTCCTGGATTGCATTCAAGATGTCTTAAAAATTCCCGATGGAAGAATATGTTTGCTATACATTTCGAAACTTTTTGTGCTGGATCCAAAAGATGGAAAGATCAAGTATGAATTCCTCTCCCTCACCGATCCACCCATTTGGAGTATTGCGACACACAACAATAACAACTTTCAGCAAAGATTTGCCATTCATCATGGTCATATTGAGCAATCAAAGATTTCTCTGTGTAAATGTTTGCCTCAGCACAGCCTCCTGTTACAAAATATTGTATCTGATAAAGAATAAGACAAGAATCTATAATAATGCAAGAATCTATAATAATGCCCAGGCCGGCAAAAGTAACTCAAACGGTCACTTACTCCTCGTAACATATTGTATTGTATTATATATTGAAATTTAGATTATTAATACCTGATTTTCCTTTGTAGCTTTGTCCCAAAGTCGGAAAATGCTGTTCATTGTTCACTCTTACAAATATTGCAATGCAAATATTTCTTAACAAAGTACATGTCTAATTGGAGAAACAATCATAAATAAATACTTACAATGAGAACCTAAGCTCTGTTTATTTTGAACCGAACTCGTCGTGGCTTCAGATAAATACCAAAACAATAAATGATTAACGCATGAATTTAATAATAATTTAAACAATTTAATTTCCTAAAATTAGATGAATTAGGTAAAATCCGAACAACGGAACCAGAACTATTTCATGCTAAACCTACTTCACTCTTCAAGAATATTTTGTTGCAGTATTTTCACAAAAATTGAAATATTTCACAAAACAGATTCTTTATGAGGTATATTCCATTATTCAAAACTGAATTTCTTTTAAAAAACAACAACAAATAATTCTAGTATTATCGCAATACCTTTTAACCATCAACTATGTTGATGCTGCACAAAATAGCACTTTGACATTTTCAAGAAAACAAGCTAAATGACAAATCTTTCCATCACTTTCGCAAAAAATAAAGTCTCTAGTTCAGCACAATTTCTGAAGCTATAAACCTCAACCATGAAGGTCACTTCTCTTGGCTGCTTATTTTAACGTAACTTACGTAACTTTGTAAGATATGTGTATAATTAGTAGAAAGGGAAGTAACGTGTATATGTATTATAATAACATGCCACGACGTTTAATATAGGACCACAGCTTTAGAGGACGAGTGTCTCAAAATCTGTGATTAGGACACAGAAGAAAACCCGTTAGATCAAGAGGTTTTAAAAATGTACTCCTTTGCTTAAAACAGTCACATCGCCAGCAAAAATCTGACAGTTTATGACGAGATGGTCAAATCCTTCTGTTCGAGTTCATGTTCAGTTCAGTCAGTATGGTCAGTCTCGGTTTAGTTATTTAAAAAAATACATCCAAACGCATCCAAATTAATTTTAAACAGTGTATTATGACCCTAATAATATATTTCTAAAAGAAAACTTTACAAAAATTGATTGCATACCATGACAAATCAAAGAAACATGAAAAATGTTGTCTTCCCCTAAAATACATCGTCTTTGCCTGAAAGGGATTCCCTCATTTGCATAGGGATTTCCCTTTTGCTGAGACTACATTTTTTAGGAGAAGACAACCTTTTTGGTAGATATCTTTGATTTGTCATGGTATGCAATTGACTTTTGTAAAGTTTTCTCTTAGAAATATGTTATCAGGGTCATAATGCACTGTTTGAAATTTATTTGGATCCATTTGGGATGCATTTTAAGAAAATGAACAGAGACTGAACTGAACTGACTAAACTGAACATGAACTCGAACAGACGTGTTTTACACACTCGTTTATGACGGTCGTCTCAAAGATAAATTCTCTGCATTAATTTTAAGAAAAAACGGATTTTATCATCGAAGGCAAAGGCATCAACATGAGAGAAGTTTTGTGTTCCTGTTTCTAGACTCATGAATAGTTGTAATTTCCAAAAATAACTCATAGCATCATCACATTTTACCATGAAAAGAGGCCCTTAACCCACTTTGTGAGCAACAACAAAATGGCAGCACCAAACACAGTAATCTCGGGTATTATCAACGTCTTTGGCTACACGGTCGATACTCTTCAAGAACTTGGTCGTGGAGGTTTCGGAACAGTTTACAGAGGTTCTGATGAATCTGGAAAAGCTGTTGCTGTGAAGAAGGTAGTCATAAACAAAGATGACAGAAAGAAAGCCATTGCGGAAGCAGTTAAATTCTATTTGCTAAAAGAGAATGTTTGTCATGATCACCTGATTAAAGTCTATGATGTTAAACGGTGGAGGGACTCAATGTGGATTATCATGGATTTCTGTGATCTGGGAGATCTCAATAACTTCTTTATCAAATACTACGAAAAGATTGATACAAATATTAAACTTAATATTATGGGACAAATATCAAAAGGTGTCGCCTTCCTACATGCCAGTCACATTGTCCACAGAGACATCCAACCTGGAAATATTCTTCTGAAAATTTGTAGTGGGTGCATCATTGTGAAACTAGGAGACTTCGGCCTGTCTAAGTTCCTAGACCCAGATGACATGACATCAGCCATGAGCAGCAATGTTGGGACTGTAACTTTCAAGGCTCCTGAATTCTGGGATAGAAAACCAAATGACCGAGTTAAATATCATCGTAACGTTGATGTTTACGCTGCTGGGCTGACGTTTGTAGCTATGTTGCAGGCGGAACCAGGGCGCACCCTGGCACCCAAAGCCGAGGGATCTTTGCAGCCATTTGAAACGAAAATGTCAATTGGATTTGCAGCATTTACAAGATACCAAAGCAGGAATAATGAGATCAGAATAGTTGTCCAAGACAGAAACGATACTGCATTGCTAAACAAAATCAAATCAGTTATTGACGACATGACGTGTTTTTCACCAGAGGCTCGGATAACAGCCGATGAAGTAGAGAAAAGGATATCTACGCTGGGAAGAAAGGTAAATTTTTAAATTTAAAAAATACATTGAAACCAAACATGAAAAGCTTTACCTTATATTTCAGATTTAGGATTGAAACCCGGTGTGATCTTGTGGTTTTTACCACCCACATACGTAGTGTGCAGGGATGTAATGTCTTCAGCTCGTTTGTTCACAGGAGGTACCTCCTGTCCAGGTCCTGTCTGGACAGGTCCTGTGGGGAAGCAGGCCCTGTTCAGGCCCTCTCGGGAAGGTGTCCTACCCAAATTCTAAGTGGCCCCACCGCCGCCCACTAGATCTGGTCTGGGGGAGGGGTACCCTAGCCAAATGGCCCTGTCCCCCCCCCGGAGTGAACCTGGGTGGCACGCCTCTTGCGGTCACACAGGAGGACTCTTGTTTAACAGTATATTTTGACGCAAACAGAAGCTTAGCATTCAAACCCAAACAGAGGCTGGGAGAATACACGGTGTGACCATTCATTACCTTCAATTGATCAACAACATAAAGATCAAAGGAAGAAATGAAAATGAAACTTGTATGTTCATTGGTGACTCGTCTGAGCTACCTATATGGTTGACGGACGGCTTTTCGGTCACTTTTTTGGAAGGTGATGGGGACAGTATGAATACATGTGAGTCACATACAGCTACCATACACAGTAATTAACCTGCACAGTAACATGTAAGGTGGGAGGGAGACTGAACCAAACATTGGAAAACTTGGAAAGTTTGGAAATCTTCAAATTTAAATGAGGGTGGCAAGGAGCATTGGCAGCCATATTGGATCTCATATGGCAGCCATCTTGAATTACTAAAAATGGCTGGCAATCAAAACAGAAAAATTGATGATTCAGCCATATTTTGAGGTGTTTTACTCTTTGTTAGAGGGGAAAGCTTCAGAACATTGAAGATTCATCATTGGTCATCCTTGGTTACCAATTGTTGCCCCTAGCAACCAGTAAGTTAATGGGT
>JBCAUG010711915.1:0-13190 GCA_038406175.1 Haplosyllis leylae
GTAATTCCTAATTCAAAGTTACATACAAACTTTGAATTACAGATCTTAGTTTAATTCAAATTTCCACTTTATTCAAAAGAAAACCTTGCCGATGAATCACTTCGAATTAACCGTGCCTGACCTGTATCACAAACTATACATTCAGAAGGATCAGCCACCTTTTGTGTATTATTAAAGATGAATACATTTGTAATCCATAGATGTTCATTCTCCAGTTCCAGTAACATTTGATCTACTATTTGTGCGTGGGGTATACATCTCGGTACAGCATTCCTCTATTTGTAGCCACTACTAGATTTTATTGGTCTGGTCAGTGGTGGTGTCTGTAGATATGAATATTCAAAACCACACGGATCTGCATCAATTGAGAAAAAACATGTCATCTTGAGCAAATTTATGAAACGAGCCAAGCTATAATTTACCTATTTTACCTTAGACCTTACTGATGTCTGGAAAACGTAAAATGTGCCTTTACAAAAAGAATTCGTATTTAGAAATTTACGTTGAAATATAATATTTATGTAAATTTGCAGTGTAGATATTGAGACAAAGGTCTCACAAATCACAAGTTTTATGCAACTGCCTTGAAATTGAATCAGCTTTGAATTTCATAGAATGGAACCACAGTATATTGTATGGTACATTTTCATTTCTGGGGCAACACTTGTAACAGTCAAAAATGGTTAAATTCAGACGCTCAACAATACGGATATTCACCAAGTTTCGCAGAGAATAGCTGTTACAAACGCTTTTTTGTATCCTAGGAAAATATGTATACGCTGTGTCTCTGGTCAATCAATGGGCTTCAAACAGCTTGACTGACAATATGTTTTGGACGATTTTTATTACCTGTCTTTCTTTTATGAAATGTACTTTAAAAAGCAGATTGACTCATTCCTAATTGTTGACGAAGATTATTTGTCTTCATTAAGAGTTCCACACATTAGATGGCAGATATAAATATACTTTGCTTGTATTTTTTGTTTGAGAAGAATGTCTTAGAATGCCCACCATATGACTGCTACTAAAGTAGACAACAAAATAAAGATAACTGGGGCTAGGTCATTACTGTTCTGCTGGTACAATTCGTTTTTAAGAAACCGATTTTGTGCCCGGATTTTGTGTTCAAGCCCAGAAGGCCAATCAAATTAATACTTCTGGAGATATGTAACAAATTTTGGTAACTTTATACGTGGAGTGCAACCAGTTTTTGTCCGGTAGTTGGATTCAGCAAATTCAAGTTTTCACAAAAGAGCACAAATTTGCAATAATGGAAATTTGGGCATCACAGGCTTTACTACATGAATGCGAAAAAAATGTTACCCCATTGAGTATTAAATCTGGGAACCTCAGTAAATTGGGATCTAATGCTCTCCTCTCTGAGCTGTTGAGGCATGTTGAGGCATTTGGGAGATCTAAGATCTTTATGGCCATGCACTATTGGTTTTAACTAAATGATTTAAGTAAGATTGAAGTGGTGTGGGAACAATAGAAAATTTAAGGATATCCCAAGTAGCACATGCCTTTATAGCACAGAGAGTAGAACATTAGACCTAAATGGCTGAGGTCCCAGGTTCAGTAGTTACTGGGGTAATAGTTTGTTGATGCATTTGTTTTGTTTTCTCTGATGCTAACATTGCCATTATTGCCAATTCTGTGTGTTTGTGAAAAAATCAACTGGGTCAGATTTGATGAGAACTTTGGTCTGAGCAAACATCCCTATTATACACTTTCACGGTAGGGATACTTTTCTTTGTTTCAGTAAATTGACACAAAAGATATTTTTTGCAATATTACTGGTATCTTATTTTTGGACCTCTGAGTAATGTTTGGCTTGGGTTTTAAATTCAGGGTGGATTCCTCACCTGCATATTCTGGTGCGACACCTGCTGACCTCTTCACAGCCAGCATTGGGAGGACTTCTTTTTGATCCTTGTACTTGAACATCCTAAATAATGGATGGGGATGAAATTCAGGATCGAGTGTGTGGCACAATGTGTGCTCTAACCATCTGAGCCATTCTTCTGAAAGGCTAATTTCCGGCAACTTGGTGAATTATCCAAGTGTTTCCACCATGTTTATTAGGCAAATGACAAAATGAGTACTTCAAATGATGCCTTACAAGTATTGGAAACAACAAAAATACTATCTGGTGCTCGTGATTTTTCAATAGGAAAGCTTTCCATCTGTTATCAGATGAGGGGCTTTTAAAAGTATCTGAACCTGCTCTAAGGAATAGGAGATTAGTCCGAATGGAAGTTCAAGGTATGAGTAAAATTAGGATCCAAATAGAAAGCTGTTCTCTTATAAGCCAATAAACATTCATCTCTATTGTATACATTTACTTCGTTTATTAATAGTATTTGAAATTTGAAGAGTGCTTTATTCCACTAACCTTATACAAAAAGAAGAAGGCTACGGCATAAATGACAGTGGAAATATCTCACAATGTTAATCCAGGGGAAATTCTCTGCTTGCAAACACAGTTCATGCACATCTCTACTCAGTTTTGGGGCTAGAAAGCAATGCAGTTCATTCCCTAAATTTTGTCAAGAATTTGGAAAAAAATATTTCCTGATATGCAGCCAAAACAATAACACAGTGTGAAATTTCTTTGATCATGTAGAGGGAGGATATTCCAACATGTATAGCACAGCATGTGATTTGGAATTTAATTGTGATCCAAAATGAAGGAGAATTAAAGTTCATTGAATTAGAGCATGCAGTGCTGTTGCTCTGAATAAAGAGGAAGATTCTAAGAGGGGTGAACTGATCTATCTTTGACGAGAGTTTACCGGTACGCGCTATTACATTAAGTAAGAAAATGTATGTATGTACACTTATGAATGCATGTCACAATGACATATTACAAGAAAACAGCTAATATTGAACTTCTTCTGGGTATACTTTATGGCTGAGCTTTAATATTGCAGTATTTGCTAATATGTAGCAATAGTTGCACTACTGAAAAATAGGCTCTTTCCGGAGTGCAGAAAGATTACACTGTAGCTTTTCGTATTTTGAACGAATTTGAACATCTTTGCATGCGTTGTCGGTCAGCTAAAAATGAATCTCTTTGCAAAAAGGTAACTGATCACATAGACCATGTGATCTAAACTTCCGATCACATGATTTATTTCAACCAACGACAATTAATCTCCGAACTTCACGGGTGAAACCCCTTGTCATGTGATAACCCTAAAATTTAGTGCACAAACATTATTTACATCTAGGGCTTCAACAAAATTTATTGTGTGCACTTTGCACTCTAGTTTAAAAAAAGCATTTTAGAACTGTACATGCTCAGCCTTGAAACGAAAACTTTTTTCTTGAAAACTGTCAGTGTTTCATGACAGTTTGTACTTGAATCTCAATCTATTACTTTGTATCCTTGCTTCAAATAATTCACTGTTTTTGTCTACTACTCTGTTAGTTGATGATATCTACATTAGTCCTACTAAGTCTGTCTGAAAGTCTCAAAAATATACCTTTGCCCCCTTGACTACAGGACGGCAGCACTAGATTGTAGAATAGTTCACAGATAAGACTTTCCAGATAAATCACCTCTCTTTTATTTCAAATTTCCTGTTTTCCGATGACTAAATTCTAGAGCAGCATCAAAACAGGTAAAAGTACATCAGTACCAAAGACATCTTGCCATAATAGTCTTGAGCATACACATCCACAAATACTTAAAATTCTTTGCTTTCCAAATGGATCTGCGGATGAAGGTAAAAGTGAAGATTACTGTGTTATTTCTCCAGTTCCATGGCAAATAACATCAATATCTCAGTTCATTCTGTACGCATTACTTTGTTAATTCTCCCAATTTGATAAAAAAACTAGCATCACAATCTACTCCAAAATGGAACAAAACAATTGTTATTAAAATAAACAAACATCGGTAACCAAAGAGAAGTAACGCTACTGCTGAAGAAAGCGACTTTGCAAAATTCTGCGAATTCACTAAATTTAACGAATGGACTCTGATATCCTTTGCTTATTTCACTTTTAAAATAAAAAGACGGGTCTCTTTGAAAGCTTTTTCAACACATTGTTGCACTCTGTGGTAGTCTGTCTACCAGAACATGAGCTGGGATAGTTGCATCAGTAATGAACAATTGTTGCAAACCGCTGTATCGCCAGACTGTGACATTTGCACCTGGAAGCGTCTTGAGTGTATGATAGACCATCATAGCTCTTCAAAATTTCCTGGTGATCTTTACAAATTCGTTCGTTGATATTAAATATTGACATTACAAGGGACTCAGGATTAGCATAATTATGAGAATTATGATTTATGTTTGCAACCCTTGCGTTCGGTGCAATTTAGTGACTCGTCCTAAAATAGTAGTTTTTTTCAGTTTGTCTAATAGAGTACATTCAAAAAAAGGTTTCAGTGCTCGTTCGCAAGATGAACTATGTCTAACAAATCGTCTATCTTAACTTTTGGAAAGAAAAACAAAGCTAAACAGAACAGCTTTTGGCAAAACCAAAATAAGCGAAGATACACATGCAATGGAACTTATTATAATACCTGTTACTTTAAGCGTGAACATTATTCGAATTGTTTAAAGTGTTCAAATCTTACAATTGGCAGAGCTAAGGAAGATTAGTGTGGAACAGAGCTGTGCATGAAAGAATGTTACAACACACCTTGTAAATTGTTTCAATTTACTCAAATTAACTGTGTCCCTCTGAAGTACAAACCTGAACTTTATTGAAATCGATTTTAGATCTACAATGCTTTTACAGTAAATTAACCTTACTTTTTACAACACAGATTTGTCTGATGTACCGCTGATATACACTTTGGTGAACTTCAATTTTTGTTCTTAAAACTTTATACCATTGCATCTCAACTATTCAACTTGGCAATGTTGTTTCGAAATCTAGTTTAAACTTAATTTTCGATGAATTTATGTGTCTTCAGTGAAGAGATACGGTCTTACCATGCCATAATAATTTGATTTTGGGTAGATTTTAACGTCTTTAATTTGTTTCATTTTTATTCCTCGAGTATCAAACTTCAGCTGAGAATCTTCAAGAATTTTACTTTCTTCATGTTTATATCTTAGAAATAAAGGCTCCATTTCGAGTAAATTTGAATCTCTGGACGGTTCCAGAAAAACGACTTTTTTGAATCTTAGTGAAAATATTCTTTTCGTAGTTGTAGTTTTAATAAAATACTTGTAGCGAAATACTCCTTTTAAGTTGTGTCAATTTACTTAAAGATCTCCGTCATAAGTTCACACTCAATATTTAGAAATATTAAAACGGATCATAGATGTTTCTTCGAATGAGGTTCACACTTTCTGTTTGTGAACTTTAATTCCACTACAGTCAGAAATTACTTGCTAATCTCTCAACCTACAAGAAGTTGTAACAGTGATTTTGGATATTTTGACTTGATAAAAAAGAAGAATGTGGGGATTTTATCATTCTACAAAGGATTTATGAGAACAAAAGACAAAGAAAGCTAAATGAATCGAAGGATTTGAAAATTCATTTGTGAAGGATTCAGATTTTTAAGAAGTATCTTGACTTATGGTTCATTACATGATAATTTTCGTGGAATGTTTACATGAATAAAACAAAGATATTATGTAACTACTAATCAAGTTCTCAAAGACATAATTTATTCTTACAAGCGAAGTAGTTTCAAACGTGATTCTTTTCGAGATAGTAGTATCCTGAAACTGAGAAATGGGGAAGTTAAGAATTATAATGTATTTCTCTGTGACATCCGTAAAAATTGCTTTAAGAATGAATAAGTTGTACTGTATTATAGGCTATTTCACCAAATTCCTTATTTGTTTGTTAAAGTAAGGTTTCCTGATGGATTTGTGTTTATATTTTTACATGATCTGGAGGAACATGTACATTTCTCAATATCAGTTTGATCATCATTTACTCCTGTTAGGAGTTTTCAAAGTAATTATGTAATTGAAATACACAAAAAGTTTTTGCAGGCGTAATGATATGGAGTAAATAACTGTACGTCTATCTCGCAATGATACAAAGGTATGCGGAAACTAAAATATCACCGAGAATTTTTTTCCAACTCATTAGAATAGAAACGACCAAGATGGCGGTTTGATACCCGCTGTGGCAGACATGTATGGCAATTTACTGACTGTGTCAGACGATATATTTTCTAAGTTCTCGAACAGTTAATCGCCACTGCCTTTGTGTTAACCTAATTTTCCCAATCTTCTTCAAATTAAAGTAAATTATTACTTTTAATCTTTTGGGGAAATGGGAACGTATATCAACATGATCGGAGGAATGAAGTACAGCCCCGGATGAGGCAACCCCTCGTGATCATCATCCACCAATCACCTGCACGCAGGGTTTCCCTGCAAACCATTTAACCTACTGGCCCATTTGGCGATCAAATTATAGTTCATCTACTCTGAATGCCCAAAGACTTCATATTTTAACACTTTTGTCCAAGATAGGTGTTTGTCTCGTAAGCATATTGATAAATCATAACAACTCGCATGATTCCTTTGTCGCAGCAACTCAAACTGTGAACACCTGTCAATAAATTGGACAATTATTCAGTTTGTCACTTAAAGATTTTAAATAACTCCGAAGACATTTGTAATTATTTAACTGCAACAGGAATTTTAGTATGCTAAAAAACATCAAATGATACAAATATCAAGGAGTGAAGAATTTCACTTTGGTGACTTGTTAATTAATGTTCCTTGGCACCAAGTGGAGTCAGATGGGAGTGGGGGTCACATTGGTACCCTACCTGGTACCCCACCCTATCTGGTACCCCATCCATGATCTGGTACTCTATTCACAGTCTGGTATCCCATCTACTATCTGGTACACCATCCATAATCTGGCACCCCAACCATGTCTGGAACCCCATTCCTGCCTGGTACCCCACCCTTGTCTGGTACCCCATCTACTATCTGGTATCCCATTACTATCTGGTTTTCCATTCATGTCTGGTACCCCACTCATGTCTGGTACCCCATTCAAGATAGGAACTACCCCCATAGGCAGGACCTCTGGCCCCCAATCTGGCCCCTGCTTATGTCTGGCCTCTAATCTAGCTCCCACCCTACCCCCAATCTGGCCCCTACTCTAATCTGGCCAGATCCCCCCTCCCAGCTGGGATGTTTGTTTCGATGTTCATTTCAATCTCACCTCATGGGTTCAATCTCACCTCACATGCTCCCCTCCATGTGAAAATAATATCTTTCACCTTGTATGGAAAAATTGCCAATATAATTGTGAAGCAGCCCTGTTTCCATAAATAAGGTAACTCTCTATGAGTCACCAAATATGCCCTAAACTTCAAATTAGCCCATTATCACCCATTTCCAGTAATGGCTGACATACAAAATGACTGACAAGATTAGCTGATCAGGAATGGTCAATAAAGGTCCCCTCCACCTAAAGTGAAATTTTGAATTTTCCAAGTTTTTCTTGCTTTCCGAGGTTTGTTTCAATCTCACCTTGCATGGGTTCAATCTCACCTTGTGTTCACCATGCGAAAATAATACGAATGATCCTCTTCCACAAAGAACTAGAAATCTTTATTTTTTGCTTTCACATCCATGGAGCGTCGGATAATCCTGCAAATAGTATCAGTCTGTAAAGAGACTATTTAATAGTTTACCTTTGATTTTGAGCAAAATCTGTACCAAATCTCAATAAAATTAGTCTGGGAATCCAAACAGGAAGAACGGATTACCTTACAGTTTTGATGTCATATCAAATAAAAACAAAATTATTATATATACTTTAGATCGTACATCGGGTCCTGTTGGTTGGTTTAATATTAAGCATTCCATTTTGTACACATGCTGTCGCACATATCGCTCAAGAATCACAGAAAATAAGCAGTTTAAATTTTCCAACCAAGCAGCTTTGGACTTGGATCATTCCTACGCCTCCTGGCCATTCTCTTAATGTGTTAATTTAGTTTTTTCTATAATTTGGCTTTCCCTGCCAAATCCTGCCAGCATTCACAACGTTGCCAACAAAGGCTTACACAGGGAAGGACAAAATAAATTGAACCAAAACATACCCCCTGCTTGGATTGATCATCATGCCAATGCTCTAATGACTGAGCTAAGTCAACATTTAGTCTCAATCTTTATGGCCTTTGTAAGGTCGTGCTCTATTGATTCTAGAAATGATCGAAGTCCAAAAATGTGAAATGGTGTATGAAACAAAAATCATTTCATAAATTTCCAGCCCAATATATACCTGCCTAGCTCGGTCAGTAGAGTATTAGAGTGATGATCAATAGGTCCTGGATTAATCCCTGCTGAGGACAATTGTTTTGGCAGAATTAATTTTGCCTTCTCCATCCATGCTGGCAGGATTCTGACAGAATTTGGCAGAAATTACAGACGAATTATAGAAAAACTAGACTATCTTAGTCGTGCTTTGCTATTTCAATGTCTTTTCCTATCATTTTACGAATAGACAGTGATTAATCTACATTGTACCTCTTCTAAAAAAGAAAATCAAATAACCAAGCTGTGATAAAATAACTTCCTTGGCTATGATGGCTGTGTATACAAAATCATTAAAATCAAAAAAATAATTATCAATTCCACAGAGTAAGCCAACGAAACTGACTCTTTTTATAGATTGCGAGTGGAAATTATTAGTGAGAGAAAAAATCTATCTCGAGGAAAATTATTGGTGGGGAGCCATGCCTCAGTCACTCGCCCAAATCTCCCACAGTATCATTTTGTAGCAGTGGTCAGTGTCATGGAGTTCATATTTGCGAATAGTTGCCTTGGTATAGTTTTGTCTTATGTGCTGTATCAGCAGGGGAACCATGGCTAACATTATTCATATAACGACAGCTTTCACAGTGGGTTTATGTCCGCAACATGAGAATTTCGCACGAGTGTCGTGAGATGAATTTCAATTTAGAATAGCTTTCTAGGTGATCTGGTATTTTTTTTAGTAATCTTATATGAGCTATTTTTCTCACCTAGCATTTTGTGCACAATTCGTCTGTAGCAATAAAACTCCTGTTGGTGTGGTCAAAAGTTTAGATTTTTGATGCATTCATTTTGGTTCATTTTGAGAGTGATTTTCAATCCTCGATATTTCCATTTGTAATTGACTAAATTCGTCAAAATTCATCCACATTCGTGGTCAATAAAAGTCGGATCAAGGGGATCCTGTTTGTCCACCAAAGTGCTAAAAAATACCCCTTTCTCATCGTTGTGAATCAGTGCAATGGGACTTGTACAACACCCATCGATGAGCTATAATTGATTTTGTAATTCTAGTTTGCGATTTTTTTTGTCTTGGGTTTAAGATCATCACATGCAAGTTAAATAGAAGGGATTCAAAAAGTAAAAGATAAGCTTCAACGGTCTTAATTAGCAGTTACATTTAAAAGAAGTTGCAGTATGAGCACAATATGTACAGTAGTCAGCTATTAAATGCAAATTGACAGTTTTAGTCTGTAATGTTTGATTTTTAAATGACTAACGATGTGGTTTGTGCCAGCTGTCCTGAGATGGAATGTGCAGGATAGATTACCTTGACATACCAGTGAATAATAAGTATTTGGTTTCAGAAAATGGGTCTGAAAATGTAAAGCAGTTGATCATATGGTTTTGATGACCCAAGGTACTTAGAGGAATTAATCTTAAACATTTTGCAGACCAAATACCATGTCATGTGATGCATCATATTGGCCAAGTTTCACATCCAGCAATAATTCACAGCCCCGTGGTTTCGATTTGCTATGTACTTGACCTGTCTGTGACTTGACTTTTCCCTTTGCTCCCTCTCGTTCTTGACTCAAATCCCCAAAGTTGAGGTATATCTCTGTCCTTTGCTTGTGGGATGATCATCTTTAGATTTACTTTCAAAGTTACACTTATCAAATATCATGACTGGCATCAGTCCGCCAGCCAACATTTTTATTCTCATGCAATGATTACACTAGACGGGGTCCTTTGCATAAACTAAAGAATACCAATTAGAAAGAAATTACTAAACACAAAGCCCAACACACCTGCAACCAAAACAAGTAATTCAGTACCACGAAACTAAGAGAGCAAGAGAAGCAGAATCCATGAGTCCAAGCAACCAACAAAAACATTAGACTTCTGATTTTCAACACAAATATAGAGCATACAACAACAACATCCAACTGTCAAGGCAATTAACTACACTTTCAGAGGATAAATGTAGTTAACTACAACCTATTGTCAAACCACAAGTGAACAATTTTCTCTGTTAGCATCTTCAGTGAATTCAAGCTGAACCATTTAGGCTTACAATTTAAGATATCCTTGGGAATCTGTAGTAAGTAACAGAACCAAGACCCTAGGTCTACTTAAGGAGTTTTGACTGCAACGGACACTGGTGGAAAAACAGATGGATGGTGGGATGCCTGTCAGAGAAGATTGAAACACCAAATTTGTTAACTTGATCTTGTATTGCCACTTAAATGCTAATTGCTTATGTATGCTTTATTAACACTGTAAAACATTGGACTATCATTATTACCCCTTGTGCTCTTGGCTCCCTGGTCCTGGTACATAGCCCAGGGAAGGCTTAGTCCTTAGCTCCCCATGATACCAACCTTACTCGTGTGTTGTGTGAACCACTTTGTTCACTCTCAGGGGCATAAGGTAGCCTTGCAAAGCATTTATTTCATCTTGAAATTCCTCAATATGTTGTTCTTTCTTATCCTTTTGATTCTTGGACAAAACATTGCTGTTTATTTGCCACCTCCATTGCTTAATCTTTTTATTTAATTTAGCTGCTTGCCTGTCAAGGTCCATCATGAAAGTGACAAGATTCCCCCCAGAATAAGACACTGGTGTTGGCTTGCCTTTGATGTGGTTACTAATTGGGTAAAACTGATCATCCAGGGAAACTATGTTTCAACCTTTTTGACATGACACAGCAGCCACATCAAAGTATCTTGGGTGGGATTTTCAACTGTTTAAACATTACCTGGATGATCAGTTTGACCCAATTAGTAACCACATCAAAGGCAAGCAGACACCAGTGTCTCATTCTTGGGAGAATCTTGTTACTTTCTTTTTGAAATGGCACAGGGTAGAGGTTTGCAAGTTTCTCAAGCTCAGTTAAAGATAGGTTTAGACCGGTTAGCCAAAGACTTATTTAATATAGACCTGCAAATTCAATATGTAAAGGCAGGCACACAGCAAGTTAACTTAGGAACATTGCAAGCAGCAAGGGCCATGATAAGAGACAAATTTTAGCCAAGGGTATTGAGGTGGTCAAGGTGAAGGCAAGAGCAAGGACAGCCAGGGGAAGAGGAAGAGGCAGGCACTAGGTGGGTGTATCATGAGAGAACAAGGGCTTAGCCTTCCCGGGGTTTGGTACTGGGAAAGCCATTCAATGAACCACTTAAACTGGCCAATAGTTTCTTACAAACAGTGTATTGGCCAATGCAAGGGACCACTGGCAGATAAGAGTTCTGCAGCATTGAACAAACAAAGAAATAGATACCCTTAGAATTGGCTTTCATCTCATGTCAAAATAGTCAAAATAACAAGCATGTGTTGATACTAAACAATTGAATGTGTGTCGAAACAGTCAAAAGGACCACTGAACAAACATCAAAAAGACATTATTTGTACAGTGGCTTTGATTAACAACAAAAATCCTAATTCAAAATATTTGGATATATTCAAATTACAAAAAATTAGATTTAAGTGGCCTTAAAAATTTGATTTACAGTTACTTCGAACTAAGGTAGTCTTGAAATGCCTTTGATTCAATGGTACTTTGAACTAAATGTGGGAACAAGTGTAGAATATTGACAACTACCTACTTCCTTAGAAAATGATTTATGTAATATTTAAAATATAATATATTTATAATATATATTAATTATATTTTTATCAACATATAAATATATATTATATTTATATTATATAATATATAATTTATATTATATATTATATTTTATATCATATCAGTTGGTAATGTCAACACAGCAGAAACACCATCAGTTATACTTGTGTAAATCTATATCAGTTGGTAATGTCACCACAGTAGCATATAGGTAGTGTCAGCATGTCGGTGCATCGGCACATAGACACATAGTCACTATAGTTGGCATGTCGGCATGTAGACATGTAGGCACTTTAGTGCCTATGTGCTGACATGCCGACAGTCTCCATTAATGTTCATCATACAGATGTATACCTGATAATGTTACATTTAGTATCACCATAAAGGCATATAGGCACAAATGGTATTTTGAAACACTATCAGTTTTACTTGTGTAAAATCTATACCAGTTGGCAATGTCACCACAGTAGCATATAGGTAGTGTTGGCATGTCGGCACGTTGGCATGTAGACACGTAGGCACCAAAGTGCCTATGTGCTGACATGCTGACAGTCTCCACTAATGTAATAGAATGTATACACTATTTATGAGTGGTCAATATTCTACACTTATACCTAAATGTGTTCAAATTAACAGTATTTTTTAACATTGAAAAGATAGGGAGTTTGCCAAAGATTATGACCAAAGTTTGAATTAATTAAGTGGAGCTTCGCCTCAACCGAGTTCGAATTAACCGGGTCCAACCTGTAATGAGTTATTGAGTATTGCACGAGTATAAGACAGAAGTGTCCAAACACCACTCAAGAATAATTTTGTTGACTATCTATCTTTGAAGAAACTGGTTTTAATTTTTTTATTTGGTGAGTGATGTAGATACAGCATATTTGGTACTGCTTTTTTTCTGCAGAGTTGAATGGAGAGTCAACTAGAATTCTGAAGCCAATTGACTGTGTTTTAATCACAGTAAATACTTGCATGTAGGTGTGTACTGCTTAACATACCACACACCATATCAGGCACACGCACAAACACACAGATCTTCATATTTCTCAAAAAAAAATTCTGAGACCCAAGTTTGGTGCTGATTGAATCAAATTGATTTCTGACAGACAAATATTTTACGAAAATATCGTGTGTTGGGATTTTTGATATCAATTTAAAGAGTTTTCTTTAAAAAAATCACTAAATATATCTTAAATATTTCAAGTATATTTATTTGTGGATATAATCCTTACAGGAGAATGTTAACACGAGAACAATATGTCCTTGCACGCTAATTACCACAAAAAACCCACAATGGACACTTCTATGATTCATTGTTCTTACGAGATACATCAAGTTTCATCACAAGA